>SNQJ01S0138204.1:0-13345 GCA_010110895.2 Picea sitchensis | reverse complement strand
AGTTGTATATCCTAACTTCGATATTGTAGGGGAACTATAGAATCTCTATGTTAAGATACAATTCCTACAGGCTTTGCAAGACATCCCAATTTATGCAAAGACAATTAAGGAATTATGTGGGAAGAAGCCTATCAGGAAAGATAAAAATCCATCAACTATTTGCGTGGTAGGACCCTTGTCCGATCTTATTCTGGGAAAGAAGGAGCCGGTCAAGTATACAGACCCAGGGAATCCTGTGGTAACAATGAAAATATAGGGTTGTTCTTTTCCAAATACACTAGTGGATTTGGGGGAAACCATTAATATCCTGACCATTGAGACTTGTAACATCCTGGGTTTCACCTCCTTCGAACCTACTTTGATTATGTTACAATTGGCTAATAGATCAGTGGTTAAACCAGTTGACACATTACAAGATATAGCAATTTCGGTCGACTCTTGGGAATATCCAGCTAATTTCCTCATTATCAACCCAATAAGTGGACTCGATGGACACCCATTGATACTAGGAAGACCATGGCTCGCAACAGCAGATGCATACATAGGATGTCTCATGGGCAACATGAAAATTTCTAGAGGAAGTGCTATAAAGAACCTAATCCTGTATCCTCTAGCTAAACCAAGTATTCCTATCATACATCAACATTTTCCACCACCTAGATATCCAAAAAAGGATCTACGATCTCCTCTCACATTGGAAGAATCTCTCAGACTCAAGAACCAACTAGAAGATGATGTGATCAATATCTTCATTAAATCCCGACCATTATAAGAAACCCAACATGTCAAATGTTAAAAATTGTTTTAGATAATGAAGAACATGGAGATCCTTTGGAAGAATTGATGGAACAATAGATCCCCACTACTGTTTTCCATAACAACATATCAGTTGAAATTTCACCAGGAAGGTTTCTAAATATTAATGCTAATTTAAATGAGAAACAACAACAAAAATTGATTCAGATCCTTTCTAAATATCAACAGGCTTTTGCTTGGGAATATTCTGACATGAAGGGCATCGATCCCCAACTCTGTACACATCATATCTATATCGAGAAATATGCCCGACCCATTTGACAACCCCAACGAAGATTGAACCCTCATCTCAGGGATGTTGTGAAAGAAGAGTTACAGAAACTGTTGGATGTAGATTTTATATATCATATTTCAAATAGTCGGTGGGTTTCCCCACTAGTAATCGTCCCCAACAAGAATGGGAAATGGTGAATCTGTGTAGACTATAGAGAGCTCAATAAATCTATCCAGAAGGACCAATTTCCCTTACCATTTATTGATCAAGTCCTTGACACTTTAGCAAGGAAGAAATTATTTTCCTTCCTAGATGGTTTTAGTGGCTATAATCAGATCTAGATTTCTCCATAAGACCAAGATAAAACTACATTTGCATGTCCCTAGGGTACCTTTGCATATAGAGTATTTCCCTTTGGATTATTTAATTCTCTAGCCACATTCCAGAGAGCCATTCTGAGCATATTTTTTGATCTAATTAATGAAGGACTTGAAGTTTACATGGATGATTTCACCCCTTATGGCACTGATTTTGATCAAGCTCTAAG
Source organism: Picea sitchensis (assembly GCA_010110895.2). NCBI lineage: Eukaryota > Viridiplantae > Streptophyta > Pinopsida > Pinales > Pinaceae > Picea > Picea sitchensis. Next base: position 11,768 of record SNQJ01S0138204.1, on the reverse strand, counting down.
AAATATGGAGAAGGTACTGGAAAAATGCATTGCTACTAGGCTATGTTTGATTCCTAAGAAATGTCATATGATGATGACCGAAGGTGTGGTACTAGGACACTATGTTTATGTAGATGGAATCAAGGTAGACCCAAAAAAAAATAGAGGTAATCCTTAATCTGCCTACACCTCGTACACAAACTGAGGTACGTATTTTTCTTGGTACTGTAGGATATTACCACATATTCATAGAAAAAATTTCAAGAATGGATGCACCTTTACATGCTTTAACTAGTAATGCAGAATTTCAGTGGTCTGACAAGTGTGATGTTGCATTTGTTGGACTCAAAAGGCTGGTTTCAACAACACAAGTGCTCATAGGACCAAACTGGAAATTGCCATTTCATATTTCTACAAGTGCATTGGATATCTCCATGGGCGTTGTCCTTGGACATGAAGAAGATAAGAAACCTTATGTAATTTATTTTATTAGCAAAAATCTTACTCCCATTGAATTAAATTATACAGTAATAGAAAAAAGAATTTTTAGCTCTTATACATGCTATTAATAAATTATGCCACTATATAATAGGCTATCCAGTTATACTGTATACTGATCAGTCTGATATTAAATATTTATCTAACAAATCGATTACTAATTGATGGGTTACCCGATGATTATTAATATTACCGGAATTCAACATCACCATCAAGGATCGGCCTGGAAAAGAGAATCGTGTTTCATATTTCTTGTCTCGCATACCCAAAACATATGATTCTTTGACAATTGAAGACCAATTTCCATATGAACACCTATTCACTGTCACTATTAAGATGCCTTGGTATGATGATGTGGTGAATTACCTGGCATTTGGGAAACTACCAACACACTTATCATCAAGAGAAAGGAAATTGATGGTCCAACGCAGTGCACATTTCACCTGGATCGGTGGATATATGTTCCACATAGGGGTTGACCTCTAGATTCGAAGATGTGTAAGAGATGATGAAATTTATGATGTTTTGAATGCAGTTCATGATGAGCCCTGTGGAAAACACTTTGCAGACCGCAGAACTAGGCCTAAGATTTTACAGATGGACTATTATTGGCCCTCAATATTCAAATACGCAAATACATATTTTCAGACCTACGATAACTATCAGAGGATACGTCAGCCAGGCCAAGCTGATGAAATTCCCTTGCAAGAACAAGTAGTTGTAGAACCTTTTGAGAGATGGGCACTGGATTTTGTTGACCCCTTTAACCCAAAATCAAATCAGAAGGCTTGTATCCTAGTTGCAACAGACTATACGACCAAATTGGTAGAGGCAATAGCAATGTCAAACGCAACTGAGGAAGCAATCATTAAGTTTCTCTTCTAATTATTTGTACGCTATGGATTACCCAGGGAAGTAATCACTAACGGAGGGTCACAATTTACAGCCCATAAAATCACGAGTACCCTGCATAATTATCATATTAAACCCATAGTTACTTCCCGCTACCATTCACAGGAAAACAAACAAGTAGAAAGTACCAATAAAGTCTTGGAGGAAATTTTGACAAAAATAGTCTCAACAAACCGTCAGAATTGGGTAGTCGAGCTTCCAAAATCCTTATGGGCCTATCGCACAACATGACATAACACTACTGGATACTCTCCTTATCATCTAGTCTATGGAAAAAAACCTATCTTTCCCATTGAATTTGAGATCAAGACTCTAAGTATGGCCCAGGAAATTAGACTGGATCTTAAAGAAGCACATAAATAATGCTTACAACAGCTCAATGAATTAGACGAAGAACGCATGTTTTCCCTACAGCACACAGTTGTTATTGAATAGCAGAGAGATTGCTGGCACAATAAACATATCAAGAAGAAATCCTCCTGGAAAGGTGATTGGGCGCTTCTCTATGATTCCAGATTTCATGATTTTCATGGAAAATTACAAACAAGGTGTCTAGGACCGTATGAAATCAATGAAGTTCATGATAACGAAATTGTCACCTTAGTTACCATCGACGGTTCTGGTTATCCTTTTCTGGTAAATGGACATCGGTTACGACTCTACCATCATCCGTTTTCAAAAGAATCTGTTTTCCAAGAAGTAAGTAAGGACCCTATTGTTCAGATTTTAGCTGGCTGGGAAGGTAACCCAACAACTTTAACTTCATAAAATGATGATTTTTATCAGCATTGTACATATTTTTTATAGCTTTCTTTACATATTTGATTGAGTTTTTACTTTTTACTTTTTAGGAAAGTCACTTGAGAGAATAGGAACTAGAAAAGATAATTGTAATGAATATAATTAGCACTCTTTTATGTTCCTTGCTCCTATCTCACCTTGAAAAATCCACCAAATATAAACCATGTTTTCATAGAATATGAATATGTCATGTGCCACAACAAAAATTGGGTGACTGCAATGAATGCATGATACTAATAAACCATCCAATACTTCGATTATTGAATAATCCTACCCATAAAATTGAATGAATTTAGTTGATGAATAATCAATCCTAGATTTGCTAAAACAAAAATGATTGTGGGAGGTTTCCAATCACTTAACTAGATGGTTAAAAATTTGAACATCACCGTGACATTCATTTGAATCGAACAACTATTGTTACCTTCGTAAATTAATGTTCCCTTTGTGCGATTGTTGGTCCCTTCGTGTGATTGTTGTTCCCTTCCCGAGTAGTGTCGCCCACCCAAAAGTAACGACTGTCATTCCCTTTGTTACAATTCTTGTTCCATTTGTCGTGATTTTCGTTCCTTTTTTGGATAGCGTTGTTCATTCGAAAGGAACAACTATTGTTCCTTCTACAGTTTTCCCCTATTGCTGATCATTTTTCTCAAAAGTCGTGATTCTTTTCTCATGAACAAGCATGCCACTATTATGATTAGCCACTCCTTTGGGTATGACCTTCACTAATTAACTTTCACCATCATCACTTCTAATTATCATAATAACGATTTTTCATTTTTGTGGACTACCTAGCATACCTTATCGAATTGTTTTTGGATTAATTTCTCTGGATTATCTTAAATATTGTTCATAATCCTTAACCACCATAATTCATTTCTTTCCCCTATATATATACCTATACTTGAATAATAATTTGCCTTCATATCATAATAAGGAATCTAAAGCACATTTTTTACTTGGCATTCTTACACTTCTTACGCCATCCCTCACTCTTAAGGAGTAGATGAGCCTCCCTTGATAGAGCCTAAAAAAATAAAAAATATTTAAATAAGTAAAGTAATAAACTTCTCCCACAAAGGATAGGGGGTTTCATCACAAGCCAACCTACCACGATCATCAGATAATAACATAAGTGACATTCCCAATATGGCTACCACACCAGGGAAATGGCCTTTGGAATTTTTCGTCAAAGGACAAGAGGTCTCATGATGAGTCGACTTTTTCACTTAGGTTACAATATAGTGAGTGGAATTATCATCATCTGGCTACCAAACCAGGATAATGGTCTTTCTGCAAAATACGATTCAAACTATTTATTAAGGATACAGGATCATCTATGGGTTAAAAGGCAACCCTATCGAGGCTATGGGCGCCTACTGGCAGCAGTAACTCTGCCTATGGTATCAGAGTTTACCTTAAATACGCCAAGTTTTTTTGTGTGTTCCTAGATTTCCTTTCCTAAAAACGAGGCTATCATTCCAGTTATATCCAATAACAAGGGAAAGTAACAATGTTATGACAGGTGGAATATTTCTAAAACACGTGAACAAATTTAAATTATTCGGGATCTTTTTTCTTAAATTTTTTTGAACATAGGTATGTTAATCTGAATTTCCCACACAAAATTGATTATTGTTCATGATTACCGTTAAAGTGATTTTGAAGGTTGTTAATGATTGTTCTCCCAGCGGCGGCGGCAGCGTAATAATCACCCCTCACTTGAACTACCTGCCATTATTACACTCACACATTTCGATGGTCGATGTCGACCTTTCCATTTATGAGGGGGTGGATATTCTGCACATTTACCGATAGATCATAATGATTGCAATAAATGGGAAAACTCGCATTTCTATACACAGTTGTTTTTCTATGGTATTTTCTATTTCCGGTGATATTTTTTCAAAAGATGGTCAAACTAAGCTGCAGTAGGGAACAATAGTTGTCTTCATCTGTTCACAGAAGACATGGGTGGCTGAAGTGTACACCGAAAGCCCACATTGTTGTAGGTAACTGACTAGGCAAGGGAAAGTTTACATCGTCTGAGGTGGATAGAGTACTTCAACAGATTGCAAGGATATGACATGAATATCACGATAGAATTTTTTTAGAACTTGTAGAGAGGATTCTCCATGGTTCGAGGCATACAAATTCCGATCACTGAGGAAATTATATCGGAAGTTACAGGCCTCCCCAATGAAGGCATACAATGGACTGGGAAGTATACAATGCTCAAGGAGGTTGTGTAATCTTTTGTAGAACCTGGAGAAGAACTCGATAAAAAGGGGAAGGTACTCAACCCCATCGCTCTCAACGAGCCATGGAGGGATTTGGTAGGAGTAATACAAATTTATATCACATGTGATGGGAGGTACAATGTGGTGTGGTCACGCCACCTCAATATTTTAGCAGCACTAAAATAGAGGTTAGTAATAAATTTTCCATTTTTTCTAAATTCCATGTTACATGAAGTTGCTGCAAGAACTTAGAAGGCTAAAGATCTTGTCACTATAATTAGTCACCATGGAATAGTAAAGCTAATAGTAAACAGGGCCCTGAGCTAAACTCAAATAACTTGGGATGATCTAATCGAGGCCGATAGGCCCCTACAAATTGAACAACCTAAAATCCACCAAGAAACCCCCTCACAGAGAATTGAGACAACTCAAGAAGAAGGAGGTAGTTCCCAAATTGAAACTCCACTACCCCAGCCTGAAATTGAAGCAGACCCCATCGAACTGGTAGAAACCCAAACCAAACAGGAAGAAACATCAACGAAGAGGAGAAAAAGAACAAATGGTGTTCCTGAAACTCCTACTGTGAAAATAAGAAGGGGTGAAAATATAATTCAACCTGGAAACATCCAGGGAGCTATGCAGATAGAAAATCCCTCACAAGACACTCAAGAAAATGCACAGACAAAACAACCATCGCTTGAAAACCTTATAGAACAATTCTTCCAAAGTTATGAGGTAGAAATGGCTCAAGTACTGGGGAATTTAGGGACATCAGTTACCAAAGACACAGATAGGTATGAAGAATACCAAGCACCAACTTCTTCTTCAAACCTTGCCTTGGACCTCCCTGATATAGAGATGTCATTCCCTGAAGATATAGAACAACCAGAACCTCACACTAAGGTAAATAGCCCTGTAGAACAGACAGAGAACACAGAAGAAACAAGGAAATAGTCATTAGTTGATCAAGGTGAGGAAAACCTTGACATTCCCCATAAACAGAAAGTAGCAGGCAAAGGCCACAATAAAATCATAAAATTGAAACAAGAAAACAAGATGTTGAGGAATATTTGAAGGTTAGATAGATGCGGATTCCCTAGAAAAATGTTTAAATATATTAGAGTGTTTTTTCTCTGTTCAAAATTTTTCCTACAACTGCAACTAGGGTTTTTGATCACCTTCGCTGTCGCGTACTAAGCCCGCACAATGGCAGCCCCGCAGGGGCCCCCGAATCGAAGGGAAGGAGAACCATCCAGAGTTACCTACAGCCAGATCACGGCCAATGCTACCTCTGAGACTGGAATCAAGCGGTCGGAATTTGAAATGCCTCCCGAAATGCGCGAGCAGCTTCTGGCAGAGGGCACCTTCAAAGACCGTGACATGGACATTGATTCGGCCAAGGAAAAAGTTGCTGCGAAAGGTTCGGCCCCATGGGTACCGGGGAAATGCATCCCACAGGCACCGCAAGCCCCAAAATACGTGGTCTGCTCACCCCACATTGAGGAACAGAAGCAGTACATGCGAGACAATGCTTTGGTTGGGAAGTTCTTAGGGCTGTGGCCCTCTGAGCGCGATCTTGTCAAATGGATCCAGTATTGGTGGAAACCGAAAGGCCACTATGACTTATAGTTGGGCTCAAAGGGCTTCTTCACAATAATCTTTCATAATCTAGAAGATCGAAACCGCATCTTCGATGGGGGGCCATACTTCTATAACTCTGCCCGACTATTTCTGAGATTCTGGACAGAAAAGTTCAGCCCAGAGAAAGAAGACTTTGCACATGCACCGGTCTGGATCCGACTATACTCTCTTCCTCAGGAATTTTGGTTGGAAGAAGTCCTTGCAGGCATTGGCAACACCATTGGCATATATGTCAAGTCTTCTGAAGCTACTAAGAAAAGGCGATATACATCATATGCACGCATCTGTGTGTATCTGAACATAACTAAGCCACTCCCGGGATCCATCACTCTGGAATATCAGGACGAAGACTGGTCTCAGACCATCGACTATGAGCACATTCCCTTCCGATGTAGGAAATGCCACGAACACGGCCACCTCTTTAGAGAATGCCCTCTCAATCAAATCAACAAAGAAGGAAACTCAGAAGGAGGCAAGGACAATGAAGGATTCGTGCAGCAGGCAGGCAAAATAAGGCAGGGAGACAGGAGGCACATGGCCCAGGTAAACAAAGATCCCTCCACTAGCAATAAATTTGCAATTTTACAAGATAAACCAGACGACCCAATAACCCCTGCAAATATGAATGCTCCACCACCAAACAATCAACCTCAGATTGAGATCCCCACCCCTGGTAAAACCTCCCAGAACAACAACCAAGACCCCTCCCCCTCGGTCTTGGAACAGGACTCGCCATCCATGCCAGAGCTAGAAGACGCAGACGAGGAAATGGAGATAGAGGAACATGACCTTGCTGGAGTGGATCTAGAGCATCTTGAACATGCCTACCGCCATCAGAAACTCTATACCATACCCAGAGACCAACTAAGAAAAGTACACAAGGTTTTTCTCAATTCCTCTGCAGGATCTACAGCTAGAACTAGTAAAGCCTTGGGAATCCAGGGAAGCCAGACCAAAAACACAAGCAAAAGCCAAAAGGAAGAAAAGAAAAGAGGAAGAAAATCCACAAACAAGCTCATTCAAGAAATAGGGAACTTCAGGGTAAACTCCGGACAGATCCACCTGATCTCGGACACCTTCCCTCCTCTCCCTCCCCCTCCATCATCATGAAGGTCATCTCATGGAATATCAGAGGCCTCAACGGACGTAGCAAGCAAAAGATGCTACGAGAACTGATTATAGCGGAAAATCCAGATGTTTTAATGATACAGGAAACAAAATGCACCTTGGAGTACATTGATCGACTGCTTCCTTACTGCTGGCGATAGGGGAGAGCGGTCTCGATTGATGCTACAGGTACATCCGGAGGAGTGGCCATTCTCTGGAACACCAACATGGTTGTTATGGAAAATTTCTACACCACTAGATGGTCCATAACAGCAGAGTATAGACTCATCGGCTCTGATAGGCCCGGCCACCTAACCAATGTATATGGACCAGCCAATCCCAGGGACAAACAAGCCTTCCTCAGCAGTCTGCGTTATCTATCCAGCCTTACCACTTATGATAGATGGACTATTGGCGGCGATTTTAACATCATTCGCAGCCTCGAGGAGAAAAACGGAGGATCGAGGCGTTTGGATCTAGACTCCAGTGATTTCAACAATCTGATAGATGACCTCAATCTCATAGATTTGGAAACCAGCAATGGCACTCACACATGGACAAACAGAAGAACGGGGCTTCACCAAATCGCGTGCAAATTAGATCGCTTCCTCTTGTCAGAACCTCTGCTTCTGGCTGGCACTGCTATGGAATTCACCATCCTAAACTACCCCGGATCTGATCACTGGCCCATACAATTATGGGCGGATGTCTCTGCAAATCCTGGGAAAAGACCCTTTAGATTTGAACAGTTCTGGCTAGACCACCCAGACTTCAAGGCAAACATTCAGGACTGGTGGAGGCAGGCAGAGATCTATCACGGCTCAAAAATGTATCATTTCCAGCAGAAGTTAAAGAATCTCAAGCAAACTCTCAAGCTTTGGAATAGGCAAAATTTTGGTAACATCTTTGACTAACAAAAGCAGCTCTCACAGCAAATGAGTGGGCTTCAACATCAGATTAGGGAGAAGGGGCTCATGGATGAGCTAAAAGAACAGGAACTCGAGATAGCCCAACAAATAGCAGAGAGAAAAAGACAGGAAGAGATACTGTGGAGGCAGAAGTCAAGAATCCGATGGCTTAAGGAAGGAGAACGCAACACCAAGTTCTTCCACCGAACTGTCATCCAACGAAGACACTGCAACAGGATCACACATTTGGTATCGGATGCAGGGGAAACACTCCACTCTCATGCTGATCTGGAAACAAACTTGGTTGACTATTTTCAAGATCTTCTCACAGAGCCCATAGGCGATAGGCAGGCAACCATCAACAAGGTTACTAGGAACATACCCTCGCTAGTAACCCAGGAGAAAAATGCCGCTCTTCTCCGACCCTTTACCCTTGAGGAAGTGGATCAAGCGATGCAGGATACCCCCAAATGCAAAGCCCCAGGCCCTGATGGCTTCACCAGCGACTTCTTCCACTCTTGCTGGCAGATGATAAGAACTGAAGTCTGGGAAATACTGGAGGAATCTAGAACCACAGGAAAAGTCCTCCAAGCGCTCAACGCCACATTTATTACTTTAGTTCCAAAACTGGGGCAGGCACACCGAGCCACGCATTACCGGCCAATTGCTCTGTGCAATGTGATTTACAAACTCCTTACCAAAGTGATAGCCCGAAGACTCAAACCAATCCTGCCAACGATTATCTCTTCAGAACAATCTGGATATGTGGAGGGCAGGCAGATCCTGGACAGCATTATCTTAGCCCATGAAGTTATTCACTCTCTACAGAAAACCAAAACCCCAGGTATGCTTCTCAAACTGGACCTCTCCAAGGCTTTTGACAAAATAAGCTGGGATTATATGCGGGCAATGCTCCTAGCTTTTGGCTTCCACCAAACCTGGGTAACCTGGATTATAAATCTTACCTCTTCAGCTTTCTTCTCCTTTCTTATCAATGGTGTAACCTCCAGACCTTTCTCCCCCTCAAGAGGAATCAGACAGGGTGATCCCCTTTCCCCCTTTCTCTTCATTATTTTGGCCGAAGGGCTTAGCCGCTCCATCCACTCTGCTATAGAACAGAACCGTTTGACAGACCTACCTCTGCATGGCATCTCCCCTCCTCTCTCGCATAGTCAGTTTGTGGGTGACACGCTCTTATTAGGCAGCCCTACTGTTCGTGAAGCCAGCGCCATCCAGGAGATTCTCCAACCCTTCTCAGAGGCCTCTGGACTGGACTGCAAAAAGGACAAATCCCAAATCTTCTTTTTCAACACGCCCCCTCCGATCCAAAGGCATATCTCAGATCTTCTCGGCTTTACAAGAAGCTCCCTTCCGTCCAAATACCTCGGCTTACCCCTAATTGACAAGGCTCACAGAAATTCCTCCTGGGAGCACCTCCTTACCTCGTTCTCCAAAAAATTATCCTCCTGGACCTTTAGAGCCTTGAACTTTCCAAGTCGCTTAATTCTGCTCAAAGCTGTTCTTCAAGCTCTACCGATTTATGCTTTTTCAGGGCTAGCGGCCCCCAAATTTGTTCTCACCCATCTCAAAAATCTGCAAAGGATTTTCATCTGGCAGGGCCTCAATAAGGAGAAGAAAATAGCCTTAGTCAGCTGGGAAAAACTCTGCCTTCCCAAACTACATGGAGGATTGGGGGTAAAGGATCCCTCTATTATGAACAAGGTCCTCAGTGCTAAAATTTGGTGGCGCTGGCTCAAATACCTGGAGATCTTTGGGCCAAACTATGGCGGAAGAAATACACCCCCACTACAGCAGAAAAAAACCTCATCAGATGGAATGGAGACAACACAGGCTCTCTAATCTGGACAGCAGCCAAGCAAAACAGATAGTTGGTCACACAACATGCTTTCTGGGAAATAGGAGATGGAAAAACGGCTCTGTTCTGGTAGGATTCATGGCATCAATGGCCGGTCCTTAGCACTGAGGAATGGGCCCAAGATATCAGTACCCAGGCAGCAAGGATGGGCCTGACTCGCGTTGCGGATTACTGGCAAGACAACTCCTCTGAGCACACCTGGCGATGCTGGCATAGGGACAGGATAAGAAGCAATCTCGGCGAGCACCACGACTGCTCCCCCCTCCAAGAGGAGTTGACTAAGAGAAGAATACCTATACAAGCTGGGGAAGATCAGCTTCGTTGGGGCTACCAACCACGAGGATACTTCAGCACGAGGGAAGCCTATCAGCTCAAAGCTCGGTCAAACCTACCCCCTGACTTGGAAATCTGGGGAAAGATATGGAATCTAAGCCACTGGCCAAAAATTACGCTCTTCCTCTGGCTGGTCTCCCACTCTAGCATTCTGACTTGGGACAATCTCCTGAAAAGGGGTTTTGTGGGACCCTCCTTGTGTATTTTTTGTGGGGAGGCAGAGGAGACCATGAACCACCTCCTCAATACTTGCCCTTACACAGCCCAGCTCTGGGATCAGGTAGCAGTTACCATGCGCACTTCAGACCGGATACGGGAATGCATACGAGCAACAATTACCAATTGGAGAGAACAGGCATTCCATTCCCCTCTCCTTAATCGAATTTGGCAGCTCCTACCGGGATTCATTCTCTGGCAGACGTGGAAAGAACGAAATCGAAGAATTTTCAGAAATTCCTCACTTACTTGGCAACAATGCTGGAGCTTTTGTCACCGCAATATCATTGAAACTCTCCACCTCAGGAATTGGTCGGAAGCAGACTCTGCTTGCTCTCCTACGGAGCTCACCATACTCCATCACTGGACCCCCCTTCCTGCTCCACAAAATGGTCTGCCTTCCCCCTCTCCTGCCAACCCTTCGAGAAGCCCCTCTTTCTGGTCCCCACCCCCTCAAGACTTTGTTAAGCTCAATTTTGATGGCGCCTCCAAAGGCAATCCGGGTGCTGCAGGGTACGGGGTGGTCATTCGTAATCCCCATGGACACATCCTAGAGTTAATGGCAGGATCCCTTGGGCACACGACAAACAATGTAGCGGAGATGTGGGGACTCATCAAGGGGTTGCAACAAGTCATCAAAAGTCATCACACCAAGGTAATCGCTGAGGGAGATTCTCAAGTTATCGTTAGTCTGTTGATGCACATCTTAAGTGGAGCAAAACCAGACAGTATATCGCCCAGCTGGAGGCTTTCACATGGCCTACAAATCTTGGCTAGCCTACTCAATCCAAATCTGGTCATAATCCCCACTCATGTCCGCAGGAAGGCAAATCAAGTGGCCGATGAACTAGCCAACCTGGGTGTCAATTGGAGAGGCCTAGACTTCTATTGCAATGCAGCTCAGGATCAGACTCACCCTATTCTGCAGCAGTGCATTCGCAAAGCCGGGATGACAGATACCTCCCCGGATGGGGTGTCAAAAGGGCCATCGTGGCAGGAGACGGATGAGGGTACATGTCGCCGTGGTATGGAGACACATGCTGGGCATGTGCCACAGCCTGTCACCCCACCTGGTATTTAAATACGTTAATGTTGATATGAGGCGCATTTACGAAGGAGTCCTTTCAATGCAAATTCGAATGTGTTGTGTTATAATGGCGACGGTTAATTCATATCTGTTGATAGTCGGGCTCATTCTCCCGAAGCCGGATTGTCACCCTGCTCTTCTCCTCTGGGGTGCGCGAGAGCCCATCTTCC
>SNQJ01S0138203.1:25363-43353 GCA_010110895.2 Picea sitchensis | reverse complement strand
GTTTTAGAAGAAGGAGCATTATTCTCTCTATAGATGTTAGGATTGGTCCTTCTAGTAACCATAGCCATATTTTTACTTTCAACATTTCCTGCCAACCTAAATGCATTCTCCAATGATTTGGGTTCCCAAAGGTGAACCTCATGTTGAATGTTATCCTTTAAAGTTTCGATGAATACATCAATAAAGTGCTCATCTGGAATATCTGTTACCTTTATATTCAATCTTTGGAATTTCACAATGTGCTCTATAACTGAACCCTTTTTCTTGGTATTTATCAATTGGCTAAAGAAGGTATTGCTCCTTTTATCCTCATAGTGTGCTATCATTTCTTCTGTGAAAATTGTCCAAGTGATGAGTGGTTTACGAGAACAAATCCATCGATACCATGCAAATTGATTGGGTTCTAAATATAAAGAATAAATTCATACCTTTTGTGTATGTGGCACATTATTTAGATCAAATAATTTCTCCATCTGAAGTATCCATGTTATTGGGTCCTTGCCATCAAACTTTCCCATATTGATCTTAGGAACGTGGTTAGTATTCAACCCAAAGTTGGAGTTTATCCATTCTTGATTCACCTTCCTTGTGTCCTCATCATGAATTTCATGGGATACATTTTCACTTTCAGGTGTACTCTTTATTAGGAAAATTTTCAATCTTTCCATGATCTCCCCTTTTAAACCATCCATCTTAGTATTTATTTCCTCCAACTTAGCTTTCGTTGAATCCATCATCTCTTGTAGTTCATATTTTGTTACTGTCTTCTTTTGTAAATCATTTATGTCCCTATGAATTTGTTCACCTTCATCAAGACTCCAAGTAGGATTGTCTGGAGGCTTATTTGGTGTAGAAGTTCCCTTTTTTGGTGGCATGTTGGACAAGTATCACTTTAAACCTTGATCTTGAGGTGGTTCTGCTAGAAAATCTTCCTTTTATTGTATCTACAAACATTCAACCCTTCTGAGTATGAAATTTTATTTTTTATATGTCTCTGATATTTCTTCTCTGCAATGCCATGGGTCTGATCAAAATTGGATGTGCCAAGTGGAAGTTACGGTAACTTCCCCACAACTTGCTGATTTTTTGCCTTTCCAGGAGATCTCACTTGTACAGCGTGTGCCACACAAAAAAATTGATATAAATTCTAAAACTAGTATAAGAACTACTACGGGTTGTCCACTAGCCAATGCAATTGGTCTCACTCAATTTGGATACTCTAGGAAGAATTTACGATTGTTTTACCCAGAACACCTGCTTGAGACTAGTCAGATACCCTATCTTCCACAGGGTGTATCTACAAATGTAAGTTGACCCAGAATCTGAAATTGTTACCAAATGTACCTTACTAATTTTTGTGAATAGCCTCCAAAGTTAAGGGTCTAAAACGTTACAAAAAAAAAATTATAGCGAAAATTCCGCAATGACTCAATTCAGGATGATTCCATAACCCTATATTACAAAGGTTGTATCTCCTAAAGTGTAAGGCCTCAAGAGCTGAAATTTTACCCCAACATACCTTGATTTGTATTATAAATATCCTCGACTCTATTCCTTTTGAATCATTATATAAAACAAGTTAAAGCAAAAATTCCAATGTGTCCTAGATGTAGCAGTGAAACCCCAAGACCTTGATACCATATGTTAGGAATCAAATATCAATATAGCATAGAAAAACCTCAGAATAAGTACTCAACGCCTTGAAAAAGAGATAACTTCAGATAATAAGCCTCCTCAAGGGGGAAACCTCCTTATGCCCACATAAATGTTCAAATACAAGATGATTCCAAATGAAAATGTCTCCTTGGTATATATAGGAGACTAGGAGGTATAATTACAACTAATGGACTAAAGCCGACATAAATAAAATAACATTACTAATGTAATATTCCCCAATTAAGGGGTAATGAGCCACTATTTAGGGCTTAACAATAGCACACCTAGGGAGAAAATCATGCTAGGGAGCAATGCACGGTTGATACTACAAATCATATTCCATAAATTTGAAAGAGGGAGAATGAAGTAAAATGCTTCATGTTGATACATCATAGGAAAAACCTAGAGCTAGCTTCGCAGTTGATGTTTGTAAAATCATCAATTGGAAGAATCATAGCACACATAAAACTCCCTCGAGAACATGTCTCTCCCCTTCACTCCTCCCAAGTGAATCAAGTTCCTATGAGGATTCCTTCCTCTGCGGCCTCTCTTTGACTTCTTACAAGTGTTTGGAGTTTATATAGTCTCAAAATTTAAAACTAATGGATGCCACAAGTAAATTTAATGTTTTTTCTCTATGTGATGTTGAAAATCACACTTAGGATGCCACACTAGAGCCTCGACTGGGCATGTAATCCAAAACCCATCAAGGACATGAAACTCAATAATTTTCTTTTATGAATATAACGTGTTTGTCACACTATTTTTTACTTTTACAATATGTAAGGTAGTATATTTACCAAGCCTTTAATGGTTGGAATTGGGAAGGTAGAGCTTGTGGGTAGTTGGTAGTTAATTTTTTTATTATTAAATATTAGGCTAAGGATAATCCTAAAAAAAAAATTATTACAATGTTGTCGAGTTCAATCACAACATTTTCTAATATAAAATTTACTTGTTGCTATGAAAAATAGATACCACATAACAAAAATGGCAATTAAAAAAACCATTATTAGTAAACCATAACCACTAAAAGAGACCATAAAAAATGGTTCTATTGTATCACTAAAATAAAATACAGAATACCCCCTTCAAAAAAGTAGTGTTGAACTATCTGGTTTTTTTCTTTTCGCATAAAATGAAGGTATCTGAAAAATCATGTAATCTGTAGCATTTCCATCAAATTCATAATGATGTAATAGAGACAAATGTGGATTGGAATGATTTTCCAAGGTTAGAGGATGTCATAGATAGGTAAAGTCACGCCTTATACGAGTGGAGGAAGAAAGAGTGCAAGTGGCCTCAACCAAAAAGGAGATTTATACAAAGTAGAAAGCTAGCATAGAAGGAATTTATGCTAGTTGTAGAAATGACACTTAACGATATATTGAAAATAAGGAAGGAATACCTTAATTTTAATGGGCATTCATGTTATTTGATTTTTTTCCAAGGAAACCTTAAATTCTAAGGACTTTCTCACATTTTACAGATGATACCCATTGTAAACTTGTCGATGCTAATTACAACACCTCACTAGGTAGGGACATCAAGTGAGACATGTAGCAAAGGGAGTCAATGCAAGGAAATGTTTAATGACCACAGAACTAGGCTACGTAAAGCTTGTTGGCACAGGGGCAGACCCAAGGTTCAATGCTTCTACAACGCACCAACAAAACCCTAGCTACCGACCCTTTCGAAAACACCTGTGAAGAAGATGAAGTCTCACCCGAGGTAGAGGCAAGGGTGGTTGCAAGAATCCAGTGTCTGCAACCTTCGTTGGGACACAGATCTGTTATTACAATATTCTAACAAAGCACTTAGAAGTTGTCATTCATTAGTACTTAACATTTGTCTACAACGCAGATAAACCCTAATGACAGTGCAACACAGTATTCAACAAGATTCAACACATTCAAGCACTAAACACATCAACATAGATCAGATATAGCATCTTATTCACATCATTAGGAACTAAGCTATCATAGTCATTTAAGCATACATCATTGTACTAAACATTAATCATATGAACCATAAAACAACCATAAAGCACAAAGCAATCACAACACAAAATATACGTGGTTCACCCCCAGCCTGGGGCTACGTCCACCAACTCTTCTTCTCTTTATTGTCTTCTGTCCTAAGGTCCTACTTCTCATAGGAAAAGAGATCAGCTCGCACCTCGCCCAGATCCTCCTTCCCCGATCTAGGTTACAACACAAAGCCTTTACACAATATATTAAAGTCACTTGCACTTAGCCTTGCAAGTTTCACACAATATGCAGAAAGCACGTACAACTATCACTTGCACTTAGCACATTGGCCTTCATATGCCCTTAGTACCTAGCATCACACCACACCACACCACTTACTTACATCACCCAGCTTTCTATTTATACATTACAAAAATGGCCTAACCATGGGTAAACCCATGGGCCAACATCCCCATACTGGTTACATAATCCCTAATCCCAAAAGCTCCCTAAAAGGGGTCGAGATCTTGCGATCTCTGCTTCGACTTGCGCTCCACCTTCGACAGCCTGTCAAAGTCCCAAAATAGTTCAAACCTGACCAAGGATCTCAAAAACTTGGTCAAGGACCAATAGACCCCCAACACTCACCCATGACTCATACCGAGTCACTCTGATATGGGTAGCTCTGCTTCAAAAGCCTTGAGCCTGGCTCGAGCTGCTTCGACCTGCTGCTATGTCAAGTCCTCCTGCTCAGTGAACTTCTGAAGAACTGCCTCATTCACAGGTCCCTCTAAGCGTTGTTCGACTGAAGTGACTACTTGTTCCCTCTCTACTCCTTTTTCTTCAATCTCTTTGAACAGTTGGCAAGCTGCATCCTAGACTGGCTGGAGCCTCTGAGTCACTTCCATGACTTTACTCTGTATGGCATGGACATGTTGTTGAACAGTGTGATGTTCCTAGGATCATTTCATTCTCTCAACTGCTGACAAGAGCTTTCGATGTGCCTGTATCATCCTTTCTTATTGATTTTGTAAATGTGTTGAACCTTTATAGAATAGATCTAGCTAGAAAATACCACGCACATTTGCAAAGAGAAATTGAGAAAGAAAAAGAAAGATATAAAGAATGGAAGAATTCTCATTAACTGTATTCCACACTAAAAGAGTGAATAATTTACAATATATATAGGATAAATGAGTAACTAATGAGACATAGTGGTGGTGTAGATTGATTTGGACACACACCAACATTTACAAGAGTAAACTGCCACCTAGTCTAGTCTCTCAGGCAGTTACGGGAGTGAACTGCCACCTAGTCTAGTCTCTCAGGCAGTTATGGGAGTGAACTGCCACCTAGTCTAGTCTCTCAGGCAATTACGGGAGTGAACTGCCACCTAGCTGAGTTAACTAGTCAACTAGTATTTAGTTAACTAACTGAACAAAGAGTATTGAGTTGGTGATGATCCCAATGTTGCATACTGACAAAACCAATGCAACATCTAAACTCAACTCAACTAGTCAAATTGAAGTGTTAATTGAAAAATAATATTCTCCAGGTGGAATATTCTCCCCTAAAATATAGGAGACTATATAATGACTAATTATGACTAATAAACAAGTAAAAACCTTAGGAAAAATAAATCCTAGGTGTGTGTGAAGTAACTCCAACACCCCCCTGAACATCACTATGGTGAAAATGAAGAATGGGTCCCAGCTACGAGGCCATGTTAGGTACCCAAATACNAAACAAGGAAAGAGGGAAAACCTCATGGGAACAAACCCCCCCCTCAAATTACAATGCATAAAATAAAAAATGAGAAGGAACAAAAAATAGTTGCTAAGCAACCTTGTCCTTCACTCCAAGAAGACCTTGCAACTGTGCAAGTTTGTGCTCGTTGAAGATTTTGTTGAAGATGTCTACATGGATCTGATGAAGTATATGAATCATTGATATTTCCACACATATCCACTTTATCTTCTTGTAATGAAAAATATCCAAATAAATTTTGGATGAAATTTTGAAAATCGTGCGGCCGTTTCCAGAAAAATGTTGAAATTTTGTTGATTTTAAAACGATCATAACTTCACTTTTCGGACTCTGTTTCGGATGATTGTTTTTTTTAAATTGGATATTTTCCTGAGAGGAATTCAAATATCCAATTTGTTTCTGCAATTGTTTCTCAAAAAATATCAGAATGGTGTCTGATGTGCGCGGCTCCCATTTTGACTCCTGAGATGCATGCATGGTGCATGCAAAAGTGTCTGCATGTGACTCCTGAGATGCATGCCATATATCTTCCACATGAATTTCAGAAAAAAAATATGAAATGGAGTAGAAATCATCTTCAATTAATGGAATACAAATTTCTGCAAATACATTTGTAGAAGACTCTTCATAATAAGTGGCTTGATCTTCTAATGGCTTCTATTCTGGCTCTATCTGTTCGACCTCCTGCATGAAATATTCACAATATTCTTTATTCCCAAATAGAACCTCCAATCTTGTCCATAATTCATTTGGAGTTGATCATTGTGATTCTTCATATACTTTATGGAAAAGTTCGGGAGAAACATACATGTCGATACTTCCTATGGCCATATCTTGTCTATTGAGAAAGTCATTTTTCTCATCAACAGAATCATGCTCTACTTCCATTCCCATAGTTATTTTTTACAAGCCTCTGCATATAAGATGAAGTAGAATTTTTGGCTTCCATTCCAAATAGTTATGAGGCGTGAGAAGTATGTCCGGTGAATAATCCATCTTTTTGTTGTCTTCAATCTTTTGTACCTGCAAAAAATGATTTGGTGTATCTTTTTCTTGGCAGTTCGTCAGCTCTAATACCATGTAAATGTGTTGAACCTGAACATAATAGATCCAGGTAGAAAACACCACACACATTTGCAGAGAGAAATTGAGAATGAAGAAGCAAGATAGAAAGAATGGAAGAATTCTCATTAACCGTATTCCACACTCAAAGAGTGAATAATTTACAATATATATAGGATAAATGAGTAACTAATGAGCCATAGTGGTGGTATAGATTGATTGGGANAAATTGAGAAATAAGCAGCAAGATAGAAAGAATGGAAGAATTCTCATTAACCGTATTCCACACTCAAAGAGTGAATAATTTACAATATATATAGGATAAATGAGTAACTAATGAGCCATAGTGGTGGTATAGATTGATATGGAAACACACCAACAATTACAAGATTAAATTGCCACCTAGTCTAGTCTCTCAAGTAGTTATGGGAGTGAACTGTCACCTAGCTGAGTTAACTAGTCAACTAGTCTTCAGTTAACTAACTGAACAAACAATAGTGAGTTGGTGATGATCCCAATGTTTCATGGTGAAAAAACCAATGAAACATGTAAACTCAACTCAACTAGTCAAACTGAAGTGTCAACTGAAAGAGAATATTTTCCAAGTGGAATATTCTCCCCTAAAATATAGGAGACTAGATAATGACTAATTAAGACTAATAAACAAGTAAAAACCTTAGGAAAAATAAATCCTAGGTGTGTGTGAAGTAACTCCAACATCTTTTCCTCCTGGAGCTATGAATCCAGTGTCTTCAATTCAGGGTCCTCAGTAAGTCTCTCACACATCTGTGCACTGCGATCACTTAGTTGTTTACATTCCAGAGATAATGCTCCGATCCTCTCAACTGCACTTCGGGCAGTGGCTTCTCTTTGGTCTCGCACATCCTGCAGAGTACTTGGTACTGTTTGTAGCTCTAGATCTGTTATTCTCTGTTGAAGCTGTTGGATGGCTTCAGTAAGTTGTGCTACTTGATGCTCCACTATATCTTCCTCCTTGTGCTCTAATCCCATGACAGAGCGAAGTGATATACTGACTGCTTCTCTTACTCCAGCCTACTCCATAAGAAGTTGTTCTTTCTCATGCTAGATTTGCGCCTTTTCCTCTTCAAACTTTGCTTGGAGGGCAACCTTCTCCTACTACGCAACCCTATGTTGCTCTATTAATTCCTCTTGTTCTTGCTTCAGGGCCACTGTGGCTTGTTCTATTTGTTCCTGTGCGCGAGGAAGGCGGGCTTCAATTGCATCAACTAGTATGTGGAGTTGGGTAGGCTCATCTCCCAACTCTGTTTCTTTTGATGGCCGAGGCACAATGGACACTACGCGACTGTTGTATCCCTCACAATTCTGTTTCAATTTTTTCATACATGGTCTCTTGATTAGCTTCATTTCTCTACAAAATATCTTTCAAGGCATATGATACAACTACGATGATGAATTCGAAGTCATCGAGCGTGAGCACAGTCTATAGCTTGGTCTTACTAGCTTTTGACTCCTTCCGCAAGGTGGGTTTCGTGGGAGAAACCTTTCTTTTGTGAGACAGATCTACGTCATCAGGGGGATTCTGTGGCGGTGTTACTTCGCCTTAATTTTGTTGATATTATTTTCCATTGTAATCTTATTTATCTACTTCGTCATCACCTCCTCCTCCAGGTGATTCTAAAGAAGTTTCTTCTGATGCACTGCTCAAATGTTGGACCTCTTTTCTCTTCTTCCTTCTGGTAGTTCCAGGTGTATCATACCCTTCACGAGTGACCACTGGGCTTCCGATTAGTTTGGGATCAGAAAATTATATGGGGTCAACGAGGATAAGGAGCTCTGCAGGCCACTCCTTATTGATTTATTCTAGGTCCTCCTCTTTGAATTTGTAGTAAGTCTGTAGTACTTCTTTGTGTTCGTCTCTACGCGCAATGATGTAGATAAAATGTATGTCTGCGTGGAACTTCACAAATGGCCTAAACCTGTGCAGGGTGTTCAGCGTTATACGAGGTACAACCACAATAGCCTTCATTAACTGTAGGTAGTAGGTGTGGAACACCATGTTTGATTTCCATCGTTTTCCCTGATCAGGTGATCAGGTCCTAAGTGAAGAAAATGCTCAAAATTGGAACTGCTCAGAATTGGTTGAAACCAGAACGAATGGATAGGCCTCATCGATACGATCCTTTTGCTATGAACGACACTCAAATCCGACATTGTATGTGAAAGTTATTCAAGTTTGAAAATTTACAATTTCGTTCAAAAGACCAGTTTGACCAGGGTTGACTTTGATTAAAAAAATATTAAAAACAGAATATTCCACATAATATTCCATGGAATATTCCTTCAGCAACTAATAACAACTCAACACTTGTTCATCATGGATTGGATATTGGTTTGACATTTGTGTTTTTGGGCCAATCAGTATCCGCCATGTGGCAGGCCCGGAGGCCGCCACGCGGCCCCAAGACTGAAGATTTTGGAGTGGAAAAATTATTTTGGAGTTGGCAGGACTCGACCGTGGGTCGAGTGGGGGGGCAGTCCCAAGGCCTTATTACCCAGGCTCATGGTGGTTCTTAACCACTATGGGCCAATACATTTGTTTAAAGTTTTATGTTGATTTGGTTGGGGCGGAAAGGGGGCCAACCCCCCTATACATGGAACCAATCGCCTAGAACCTTGGGCTACATCCACCGAAAGTTATGTGAAGTTGCGGTAAATGCGGATATGGTCACATGTCCCGGCGGGAGTTACGATAACCCTTTAATGCCACGGTTTTTCTTATCGTTGGCTCAAACGGTTCCGCCGGCGGTGGTTTAGTTGGTCCATGTGACCACTACCACTAACAATAAATGTTAATGCTAATAGTTTTGATGGATTTGGGCGGAGTCTGCCTTTTTAGGTGCCTTTTCCATAGTTAGCGGGCTTATCTACAGTTAATCCACTTTTGGTGGAGTTTCTTTAGGGAAGATTGGACAAAACTTCTGTTGGTCATAACTTTCACACGACTAAACCTTTTTGGACGAATTTGTTTTTGATTTCGGGGATTCTCAGCATTCTTGAGCGATTGGAATAGGTTGCAGAGCCAACAGGGGTGTTTTTCAGCCATTTTTACTTCAAAGAAGCTTGGGGAGCCATGAGGGCCTTGAGGGACATGGAGCTGCATTGGACTACATTTCACTGTTTTAGGTGAAATCAGAGTCATTCTTAGCTTCTTCTTGCGTTCTGAATTCATTTTCACAGCTAGTTCGGTCTGTTTAGGCCTTTTTCTCACTGTATTACCAATTTGAGCATCATAATATATCAAGGGCATGCCCATTGGGAGCCTTGGACCCGACAGATGTAGCCCAGGAGGGGTGAACTGCCTCATCATGTTGCTCTATGTTTATGGTGAAGTTATTCTGCTATGTTATTCAGATTAAAGTTGTTAAATAGTAAATTAAAACAACACTCCCTCACACCAAAATTCATAAACAGTTATCAAAAACACTTTGCACACTTAATTTAATGGAAATGAATACTTTGAACATCAAAACAAATACTTTCATTTTCAGATCAGTTGGTATCAGAGCCCAGGTTTAGAGCCTTAGAAGCTAGAGTTTTTACTCAGCATTTTTTTTGTGCAAAGATTAATTTATTTGTTTGCAAGTTTTGATGCTTACTAGGCTAAAACTCAAGAGAGGTGAAGGAAACTTGGTTAGTGCACAAACTAATCCACAACCAAGAAGGGTCAGAGAACCACCTCCAAGAGCCCTAGAAGCAGCTTCAAGCATGTCTTCAAGAGAAGGAGAATCTCCTGAAGAGATGGATCCCAAGGAAGAAGAACGATTATTCCAGAAAGATTTCTTGGATATGACTGAGATGATAAGGATCCTCTACCAAGAAAGAAATGATAGTATTGCTGGAGAAGGGTCTAAAAAACAGAAAGAAGGAGAGGGTTCCATAGGAGGAAAGAAGATTAATGATCAGTCAAAGAAAGGACATGGAGGAAATGGTGATCCGCCATCTCCATTTTCATCCTCTTCCTCTACATCGTCTTCCTCGACTTTGGTAAATCAGTCTCATAATTCGAAAACCACTGGTAAAAATCCTTTTTTAAAGCTTGATGTCAAATTTGAATTGCCTATGTTTAATGGTGAAGTCAATGAAGAAAAACTTGACAATTGGAAGTTTATTTAAGGATTCAAAACCTTCATGATGATGACACCAAGATACAACTAGCCTCGCTAAGAATGGATGGAGCAGCATTGGTATGGTGGGAATCCAAGACCAAGGATGAAATTAAGAAACATGGTAAGATTACTTGGACTGAATTTATTACTGCAATCAAGAAGCAATTTTATCCATTATCTCATCTACAAAAGGCTATAATGAATTGGCAAAACTTTAGACAGCTTAAGGGACAGAATGTGCAAGACTATACCCAGGAATTTAGGAGAAGAGCACTCTTATTAGGGGTAGACTTACAAAGTCAATATACTTTTCTGAAATATATAGGTGGTTTGCACAATTACCTTAAACATACTATCCTTATGTTTAATCCTACTAGTCTAGACGAAGTTTGTGTACAAGCTACGCATTTAGAGGCTAGAGGGAAAAACACGTTTGATGAGGGTAGAAACAAGCCTTTCAAAGGGAAGAACAAAGATAAAAACTTTAAGGGAAAAGGTAAAAAGAATGCATCTATCAAACAAGAGGGTGAAAAAGTCATTTGTAAACATTGTTCAAGAGAGGGCCATGAAGAGAAAAACTGTTGGAAATTACATCCTAAAAAAATAAATCAGTTTAACAAAAACAAGGGAAAGAAGAAAACTGCAGCTACTACAACTACACCTCAAGATTTAGGTGATGATTCAGGGGATGAAACCAAAATTGCAGCCATGGGTTTGAAAAGTATGAAGGGAAAGGAAATTGAAACTAAGCCAAGCACTAGTACTTATAACTGTCATGTACAAGCTCCTAATGAGGAAGCAAGAATTGAATTGTTCCATGTGAGGGTAGTCTCAAAACATACTAAAATTGACACACTGTTTGACAGTGGGTCACAAGCAAATCTCATATCAGAAGACTTGGTCAAACGGATTAAACTTGAGACCATTCCACATCCAAATCCTTATCCACTTGGGTGGATATGCAAGGATGCAAACTTACAAGTCTCAAGAAAGTGCATATTGTGATTCGCCATAGTTGCACACTTTATTGACACATTTGAACTTGATGTGGTGCCGCTTGATATATCAGTAATTGTTTTGGGAAGTCCTTACTTATTTGACAGGAAAGCGATCTTCCATCACCATGAAAATAAATATCATCTCTTTAATTATGGAAAGGAGTTCATTGTCACAACACATCGCAAGAAGGCAAATATAGCGATGGTAAATGCGGGACAGGTAAAAAGGCTAGTAAATTCTAGTAAGAGTTTTGTACTTCTTATGGTTAAGCCCAAGGTTGATATGAATCATGAGGCATTTGAAAATTGTGATTTCAAGCTTAAATCAGATTTATATGATGTAGTTGATGCACATCATGAGATGTTTCAGGAACCGATAGGTTTACCTCCTAAAAGGGAGATTCAGCATGGAATCCATTTACATCAAGATTATCCTCTTCCTAACATCGGCATGTACCACTAGTCTATCATGGAGAATGTTGAAATAAAGAGGCAAATTAAAGACTTTTTGGAAAAAGGATTCATAAGACCAAGCACTTCGCCATGTGGGTCACTGATAGTGTTGATTCCAAAGAAAGATGGAACTTGGTGCATGTGTGTAGACTTCGGGGCATTGAACAAAATAACGGTAAAGAATCGTGACCCACTTCCAAGGATATATGATTTGTTGGATCAATTGCAAGATGCTAAATATTTCACTAAGTTAGACTTACGTAGTGGTTATCATCAAGTTAGAATTGCAGAAAGTGACATTTGGAAGACAATATTTAAAACCAAACAGGGACTCTTTGAGTGGCTTGTTATGCCGTTAGGTTTATGCAATGCACCTGCAACTTTCATGCAGGTAATGGATGATGTTTTACGTCATTTTCTTGATGATTTCATTATTGTCTACTTAGATGACATCTTAATTTTCAGCAAGACTAGAGAAGAGCATGTCATGCATGTTATGAAAGTACTTGATATTTTGAAGAAAAATCAGTTATTTCTTAAAATGTCAAAGTGTGAATTTGGAAAGACTTCTTTGGTTTATTTGGGACACATAATAGGAGGAGGCGCTTTGAGAATTGATCCTTCCAAATTAGAAGCCATTATGAATTGACCTACTCCCAAATCCATTATAGAGGTAAGAAGTTTTTTGGGTGCAGCTCAGTATTGGAGGAAGTTTATTTCTAACTTCTCTGCCATAGCAACTCCTATGCATGCAGTGACTAGTGTGAAGCATTCTTTCCAATGGTGAGGCAAGAAACATAAATATTTTGAGTATTTGAAAGAGAAGATAAGTTTAGCTCCAGTCCTTGCATTACCGGACTTGAGACAACCATTCGAGATTCAGACAGATGCTAGTGATTACGCCATGGGTGTAGTTCTCTTACAGCATGGTAAGCCTGTTGCATTTCATTCTAAGACATTTAATGGTGTTGTTGTGAATTATCCTACATATGATAAAGAGTTTTATGCGTTGGTTCAAAGTGTCAAAAAATGGAAATACTATTTGATGGGCAAAGAAACAATTGTTCATACCGACCATCAGCCTTTACAGTACTTCCAATCGCAAAGTAAATTGCAACAATCACGTCATTTCAGATGGATGGGCTTCCTACAACAATTTCACATGGTAATAAGGTACAAGAAAGGTATTTACAACAAGGTTTCTTATACTCTTTCAAGGCCTATTATTAGTGCTAGTACTTTTCTTAATAATGATTCTATTGTACATGAAATCTACATAGAACAATATGCATCAGATGTTGGTTTTAAGGATGTGTATGCTAACTTGAGTGAAGCAAATCATGTTGAGGAGAATGATTATCATTTGCATAATAATTTGTTTTTTCATTTGGGAAAGTTATGTATACCATAGGGGGAGAGACTAAGCATCATGAGAGAAGCTCATTCTTCTCTCATAGATGGACATTTCAGGGTAAGCAAAACGGTGGCACATTTACAGAGGTATTGTTATTGGCCTCGCATGGTAGATAGTGTTTCATGTTTCATTAGAGTTTGTTCATTATGTGCTACAAGCAAGCCTAGCAATAGGAATCTTGGTTTATATACGTCATTGCTGGTACCTTCTAGACCATGGGAAAGTGTTTCTATGGATTTTGTTGGAGGGCTACCATTATCTAGAAAGCAACATGATTATCTTTATGTAGTAGTTGATTGTTTCAGCAAGATGTGTATTCTTATGCCATGTAAGAAAACTATAACTGCTGAACAAACTACTGATTTATATTTTCAACATGTATGGGTTCATTATGGCTTGCCTACTTCTACTGTTAGTGACAGGGATTCCAGATTTGTGGGGAATTTTTGGTCCAATTTATGGAAGATGATGGACACCAAGTTGAAGAAGAGTACTTCTTTCCATTCGCAAATAGACGGCCAAACAGAGGTAGTGAACATAACCATTGTACATATTTTGAGAGGTTATTGCAGCAAGCATCCCAAGCTTTGGGATGAGCATTTGCATTACATTCAGCATGCTTACAACCAGGCCAAGCACTCTTCTACAAATACTTCATCTTTTGAAGATTGTTTTGGGTATTTGCCTAAGTCACCTTTAGATTTTATTCTTGAGAAGGATGTGGCCATTGATGGTCATAGTGACATTGACAAATATCGCATGTTCATTGAAAGAATTCAGTTCATACATCAACAAGTTCAAGAACAGCTTGAAAAAAGTCAAGGCAAGTACAAGGAGAGGCATGATAAGCACAGAATTGATCATAAGTTTCAAGAAGGGGATGAGGTATGGTTGCATATTAGTAGGGAAAAAATGCAAGGAGAAGGTAAAAAGATGAACCCTTTTCATTATGGTCCATTCAAGATCCTTAAAAAAGTTGGAAATAATGCTTTTCAATTAGATTTTCCTTCATACATGCAAATGTATTCCGTTGTGAATGTGGAAAATTTACATTTGTATGAACCTCCTTTAATTGTTGATTATGAAAGTGACATTCATTTGCCATCCATAGAGGATTTCTCACCAGAATTTTTGGATGAATTGAAAGAGGATGCTATCCTTGACAGAAGGACACACACTTCAAGGAGGGGAAATGTTGATTATGTTCGGGTTGGTCTTAAAGGCAACAAACCGAGTAAGGCAAAGTGGATTGAGGTGGAAAAGGTGAGGGACCTGTACCCTCATCTTCTTAACAGGTAATTGAAGGCTTTTTGGGTCCAAAAGCTTCCTAATGGGGAGGTGTGATCAGGTGATCAAGTCCTAAGTGAAGAAAATGCTCAAAATTGGAACTGCTCAGAATTGGTTGAAACCATAACGATTGGATAGTCCTCGTCGATATGATCCTGTTGCCATGAATGGAACTCAAATACGACACTGTATGTGTAAGTTATTAAAGTTTGAAAATTCACAATTTCATTCAAAAGACCAGTTTGAACAGGGTTGACTTTGATTAAAAAAATATTAAAAAAAGAATATTCCACAAAATATTCCATGGAATATTCCTTCAGCAACTAAACATAGCTCGACACTTGTCCGTCACTGATTGGATATTGGTATTACATTTGTGTTTTTGGGCCAATCAGTATCCACCACGTGGCAGGCCCGGAGGCCGCCACGCGGCCCCAAGACTGAAGATTTTGGAGTGGCATAATTATTTTGGAGTTGGGAGGACTTGACCGCGGGTCGAGTGGGGGGCAGCCCCAAGGCCTTACCGCCCGAGCTTGTCGTGGCTCTTAACCACTATGGACCAATACATTTATTGAAAGTTTTATGTTGATTTGGTTGGGGTGGAAAGGGGGCTAGCCCCTAAGGGCCAACCACCCCTATACATGGAAACAATCACCCAGAACCTTGGGCTACATCCACCGGTGGTTACATGAAGTTGTGATTAAATACGGATATGGTCACTTGTCCCAGCGGGAGTTACGATAACCCTTTAATGCCACGGTTTTGCTTACCGTTGGCTCAAACGGTTCCACCGACGGTGGTTTAGTTGGTCCATGTGACCACTACCACTAACAATAAATGTTAATGCTAATAGTTCCGATGGATTTGGGTGGAGTCCACCTTTTTAGGTGCCTTTTCCATAGTTAGTGGGATTATCTGCAGTTAATCCACTTTTGGTGGAGTTTCTTTAGGGCAGATTGGACAAAACTTCTGTTGGTCATAAATTTCACACGACTAAACCTTTTTGGACGATTTATTTTTTGATTTCAGGGATTCTCAACATTCTGGAGCGATTGGAACAGGTTGCAGAGCCAACAGAGTTGTCTTTCAGCCATTTTTACTTCAGAGAAGCTTGGGGATCCATGAGGGCCTTGAAGGAAATGGAGCTGCATTGGCCTACACTTCACTGTTTTAGGTGAAATCAGAGTCATTCTTAGCTTCTTCCTGTGTTTTGAATTCATTTTCACAGCTGGTTCTGTCTGTTTAGGCCTTTTTCTCACTGTATTACCAATTTGAGCATCATAATATATCAAGGACATGCCCATTGGGAGCCTTGGACCCGACAGATGTAACCCAAGAGGAGTGAACTGCCTCATCATGTTGTTGTGTGTTTATGGTGAAGTTATTCTGCTTGTTATTCAGATTAAAGTTGTTAAACAGTAAATTAAAACAACACTCCCTCACACCAAAATTCATAAACGGTTATCAAAAACACTTTGCACTCTTAATTTAATAGAAATGAATAATTTGAACAATAAAACAAATACTTTCATTTTCATATCATTCCCATATCACTTGAATACCATAGCGAAGTGAACTTCACAACTAAGGGCTCAGATGGTTCTAGTTCAGGGAAGGTCACTCCTTCCAACATCTCCCAAGCTATGAACACGATGAGGATCAACAACCAACTAAAATGGAACTCACAACCCTTATCTTGAGCTTCATGATAGTCTTGGTCTAACTGGTTCACTAAGTGCTTTTCTGAATTCATCTGTAGCCCTTCCACGCATTTCCCCGTGAGGTCAACAACAAAATCTGTGACCTGTGTGGGTTTGTTCTTCCGGACTATCTTACCAACAATCAATTGGAAAGAAAGATGCACTGCACCATTCTAGATGGAGGCTACCTTGTATCCTTGCTTCCCCTTATCCACATCACCTTATCTATCTTTAATCTTTTGTGCCAGGGTGCGGTCTGCAGCCTTCCCTGGGTAAAAATATTGTGTGTCTGGTCCCCGCATGCTCAATCTGGTGATCTAATGGATCAACGTCGGATCGATGGTGATGCGTCTGTCTAGCCACAAATAACCACCGTGGAAGCTCGAAAGTAGGAGCTTAACACACATGTTAACCTCCTGGTGCCTTCCAAAATGGGGTTTTTTCATCACGTTCAGAATAGTGGACTGCGCGAGGTCCATGGTCCATGGTTGGGGGATTATCATCAACTTCTTCCCCTTCATCCTAGTCAAATACTTGTGAGGAGTGAGCATGATGAAGTTCTTGTAATACCATAGTTTAAAGTCATCGATCTTTAGTGTCATGATCTTATCCGACTGAGGCTTGTCTATGCGTATCCCCTTCGAGAGGTACATAGTAACCAAGGTGTAGTCAAAGTCCCTAGGGACACTGTCACGATTCACTGCGCTGACCAAAGGTGAAATGTAGTCGGGCAAGATGGATCGGATTAACTTTGTGTTCACCAAGTCATATAGATGCTTCGTTCTTTTCTCATCTGCAAATCGGGATGGTTTGGATCCGCGAGTAGTCGACGGGGAGGCTTTCACTCCTTGCGTCGATGAGGCTTGAACTCCTATGGACATCACTCTCTCTACCTGATCGATTAAAATTTCCTCTACTGACTTTTCCACAGCACTGAGCTCGTCCGACATGCACGCTCGAGATCGGGTATCTCAGGTTGATTAACAATTTCTCAATGTAATAGAATGGATGGAAAGGTCTCAATAAGCACAACGTAGTAGTAATGAGTTCTCTTGTTGGCTCAGATACAATTTGCGAAAGTGTGCTCAACGCAACAGTCGACGGGATAAGTAGACAACGATGTAACAAATCCTTCCAATGGACAAGGAGCCTTCATCAATGCAGTTCTGTCCGTTACGGTGCGGTCCCAACAGTCCGATGGCAAGCTTTCTGATCATAATTGTTGTTCTAACCATCCGAGAACGTCAATCTAATGGTTATAATGCCACCTGTTAGAAAAATAGGACCGCGAAGCAATAAAATAAAACAAATGCTGAAATAAAAAATAGAAGATACACAATACAAGAGAGACACAGATTTACGTGGTTCACCCAGTGTGGGCTACGTCCACCAGAGAAATTGCCAGGTCCTTTCTTTATTATTATCCAGCAAAATGAAGGGACACAACCTACAGCAAAACCCACTGTAACTTCCTCTTCTTTCTCTCACAGTCTCCTCTCTCATAATACAATACTCACCAACCTACATAGCCGCAA
>SNQJ01S0138203.1:3747-25353 GCA_010110895.2 Picea sitchensis | reverse complement strand
CAGGGTCAATTAAAGGAGACTGAAAGAAATATCAGTCGGGAGATAAACAAGGGCCTAGAACGAGCCCGATTCAATGACATTCAAGAGATTCAAAAACTGAAAGCAAGCTTAGATGAAGAAAACCTGAAAATATAGGCCAGTCAAGCACACGTCCTACAACAAGAAGAAATAAATAAACAGTTACAAAATAAGATTAATTCGATTCAAAATCAAGTGGTAGAGCTTGAAATCTTCCTAGCCCAGGTGTTGGAAATACATACAAAGATAGAAAAAGAGTAGCAGGGAGTGTCTTTTAAGTTGGAATTTATTCAGAATTACTTTCAGGAAACAAGTAAATCCTTGGAGAGTATTCTCCTGAAAGAGAGAGAAGTGAAAGCAGCTAGAACAACTTTTCAAAAAGCAGTGGCTCTATCAACAAAAGAGGAGGTCAGAGAGACTCAGAAGCTATCTGTTTCAGAGCAGATTAAAGGTGATATAATAATCAAAGTATGGGAGGAAAACCTCGCAGAAAACAAGAAAATAACCAGAGAGGTTAATGACGATTGTCAAGGAATTTTTGACCTTTTAGAGAAAGCTTCATTGAGCATTAGGAGAAACAATTGTCCAGGGTTGTTAGGAGAAATTAACATTGTTAAGCACCAGTTAAGATTCAAGGAGGATATGGAAGAAATTCAGGTAGAGATCCCACAAATAAAGGAAATCAATGTCACTCAAATCGACAAATGGATAGTGATGCCGAATGTAAAGTTACAAACTATTAAGTTCACAAGAAAGATGATCGAAGACCACTTGCCTGAATTACAGAGAAAGTTCTTCCTATTTGAGGCGAAAGATATCCCAGAAGCTCCTAGAGTTTTAGTGTAGTTTTTGGGAAAATGTATTCGTTGTCTTAAAACAGAAGAAGGAAGTTCATCAACGCAGACATGAAATACTATTTTGGATATTTTCATCATTGAAATAATAAAGCAATTAAAATAGAAATGTAAACGGTTCAACATTGCTCATTCATGTAATCGTTAGTCTTTAGAAATTAGTTAATCGCCAACGGGAAAAAGTTTTGGTGATCATGTATAAATATAATTTCACAAGACTGGGAAAGGGGTTTTGGTTTTTTGGGAGCCGATTGTATTAGAAGTTTTCCGATTTACAATGATATAGATAATGCATAAGAGATTCTGAATTCTGTCACCTTGAAGCTATGTGTTCTTTCACTCTGTTTTCAATATCTTTCAACATCTTTCATTCCATGTCTTTCTAATGAACGATTAGCTATAGTTTATTTAAAATTCTACTGTAGTTGAATTTATTTGGTTATCTAATCATTTACAGTTTTTCCTCTGTGATTGCTATTAGCATTTTCAAGACCTGTAGGTCTGTTGGATGGTTATATTTTATACATCATTAGAAATTTTGTTTTCTCCCCTTCTTCTATTATGATATGATATTCTTTCATGATTAGAGCCTCATATTATTCAACAACGTTACTTTGTTTTTATTTTCATATTCTCAAATTACTTCAAGTACAGGAAACGACCTTTACTGTTATTATGTTATTATTTTGAGTTCCAAAATTCATTTTCTATTTCATCCTACAAAACTGAAGCAATAAATTTTAAAACTGTTTTATAATTTAATAAAATTTTACTCCTCATGACTGTCCCAAGTAATAGAAAACCTAACATAGAACTTGGTCTACAGGATCAAACTAGCATTCCTTTGAATTTATTTAATACTATCCTGCAAACAACAACTACCCGAGTCAAATTAGAATGTTCATGGGTAGTTATTGAGAGAGAAATCATCATCTAAGAACAATGGGAAGCTAGACAGAGACAGTTGAGAAACCAACTCTGATTTACCCTTCGAAATTGATTCTTACTTATTAATTCTCTTAATTTTTCGGATGCCTTGACGATATACTTTAGAGCCTTAAAGTATAAACTCAGGAACAACATCTTTTTGGTGCCGTTGTCGGGGAACGAAGAAACGAAACTTTTCCCTGGGAAGAATGACATTGACACTTTCTTTATTTGATAGTAAACAACGATAGAAAATATTCTAAGGCTACCTTTATTTTTCACTTGGTGACTCCACAATAAGTAAACTGGCTATTAGCCGAAAGAACACCAGAAAGAACCTAGACGACAAACAGACTTTTCTAGTCTCTGATCCAGAAAAGATTTTAAAATCACGAAGATCCCTTAGACAAATCATTTCACCCATACATACTATTTGTCAGCTTGACTTTACACAGTTGAACGTAAAGGAAACACTTGAGAGATCCCTCTCGCTTCCCCTTTCATACGATACGTTCTCTTTTCTTGAGGTATATTCCCCAGACTTCCGTGAGCCTTCTCCTCACACACTCCAAGCTTCAGTCTCAAATCTATCAATGGCTGCAAATGGAGGTGCAGGAGCTGGGGGCGGTGCCCCAGGAGAACCAGTTGGCGGCCAAGCACCACTTCCTGGAATCTTTGCTAAGGTAGTTTCCAGATATGCCCCCCTTGTCCTCCCAATTCCCCTACACAACCTTCCCAAAAATTATATGAAAATCCTTCCCAAATTTACGGGGGAATGAGATTTAACTGCTCAAGAACACATAAATTTCTTCAACCAATTCGTCGACATCCTTGGAATCGAACACGAAGATGTTTATCCTAGACTCCTCGTTCAGACTTTTGATTATAGGTAAGGACCTGGTTTCGAGCCTTAGCAGCAGGATCTCTAATATATTACGAAGAACTTGAAAATGCTTTTATCAAATAATGGGGGGAGAGGAGAGACCACCTCTATTACCTAACTGAATTTGGAGCCCTTAGAAAGAAAAACTCAGAATTGGTTCTCGAGTTTACGCAAAGGTTTAATAAGTTGTATAATAAAATCCCGGTCGACGTTAAACCTTCTCAACCCGTAGCAAAGGTGACTTTCATTGGGGCCTTTGATCCGGATTTCGCTCTATTATTGAGAGAAAGGAGATCAACAGATCTCACGAAAATGCAAGATGATGCCCTTGAAATTGAATCGAACATGATGGCATGAGGGAAATTAAAAGAAAAAATAGAAACCGGGAACAAGGAAAATAGGAAATTCAAAGAACAAGGTGAATCCTTAGGATCGGGGAAATTGTCGGGAGATAAAATAGACAAGATGGCTAGGGTAATTAGAGAACTTTCAAATAAAATCTCAAAAATGGAACTAGATAAATAAAAAGGGATAATTTTCCTAGAAAGGATTTTAGAAGGAATCATGATCCTCAGGCCCCACAGAAAATAGTTAAGAATGAAGATCAAAAAATCCCAACCCCCTTCAAAAGTGAAAACTTTATTGGAGAGGAAGACCTAGAAGATTTTGAAGAGTTAGATGAGGATATAAATAATCTCGGCGACGATAGTAAATCACCCTATTTATCAATACAAGATTACGAAAAATCCTTAAATAAAGAAATTAGATCGGAAGATGATGTTACCAATGATACTTCTGAATATTTGACCTATCAGGGTATCACAGATGATATTATAGCCGAATTACATGAGAAATACAATTTAAGACCTAGGAACAAGACTCTTTCAACTGCCCCAACCAAAAAGATCTTGCCTAGGGGCGAAACTAATGAAGCGACTCCAAAGGTTTCCGACAAACAGACTGTAAAAACACAAACCACCGACACTCAACCTATCAAGCCAAAGTCAGTAGGAACACCCGTCGGGAAGACACAGGTCCCTGTAAATGAGACCAAATCCGCACCATAAAGAAAAGATGAAAAGAAAGGAATGGAGGCCCCAAACATAGAGAGCGACAAGGTCCTGGGAAATTCTACTCTGAAAAATGAAATAAACAAAATCAAAATCTCTATCCCACTTGTTTAACTGGCTAAAAATCCCATATATAGAAAACAAATTGCCAAGATGATTAGCTTTTTAGAAGATGAAAAACAAGCCGATGTCATCAACTTAGAAGATGACAAACCCAACATAGTTTTTGGTCCTCATTTCGAAGGTGCGAGAGACATTGTTTCCCCCTTCTATATCACGTTAACCTTGTTTGACCACCTGCTCCATAACTGCATGCTAGATTCTGGATCATCCCACAATGTGATGCCCAAAGCCATTATGGATAAATTAGGTCTCGAAATCACTAGGCCTTATGGAGACTTATATTCATTTGATTCAAGAAAAGTCAAATGCATAAGCATGATTAAAGACCTGGTGGTAAGTTTAGCACAAATACCCGCAAAAAGCATTCTTATGGACGTAGTGGTCACCGACATCCCTCCGAAATATGGTATGTTATTATCTAGGTCATGGGGTGCCAAGCTTGGAGGATCTCTCCAACTTGACATGACATATGCTACGATTCCAGTTTTTGGGGACAGTACACGCGCTTACATAGAGAAACTAGATTGGATTTCACGGTAGGTGATCCACATAATCCAAATAACCACCCTGTATATATTGTCGATCAAGATTTAGGTAGTTGTATCTTATCCATTGATGACAATATTGATGTAGATATAGACGAAAGTTGTACAGAAGAAAAAACAGAAAAAAAAATAAATTAAAAAAGACGTATATAGTACTGGTGTATGGAAGATGTTTTTTGACGGTGCTTCATCCTATTTTGGAGCTGGAGTAGGGGCACTCCTTGTGGCTCCTGATGATCAATTCGTAATCCCCTTTTCCTATAGGCTACAGTGGAATGTGGACTACACAAATAATGTATGCGAGTGTGAATCCTTAGTGTTAGGGTTAGAAGCCGCTAGGAGAATGAAAATTAAAAACCTCAAAGTCTTTGGTGATGTCGAGTTAATCATAAAATAGGTAAACCGACAGTATCAGGCCAAAAAACCTAGGTTGAGGTCCTACAAGAATTGCGTCTGGGATCTGATTGACAATTTCTTCTCCTCTGTCAAGTTTCATTTCATTCCAAGAACTGAAAACCAATAGGCTGATGTGTTAGCCAAAGCAGCCTCAATGTTCACACCTCCCATTGCATTTAAACTAAAGTATCACATACAAATGAGGCACCGACCTTATATACCAAATAACATTCAACATTGGAAAGTCTTTGAAGACAATGAACAACTTCGCAAA
Organism: Picea sitchensis; assembly: GCA_010110895.2. NCBI lineage: Eukaryota > Viridiplantae > Streptophyta > Pinopsida > Pinales > Pinaceae > Picea > Picea sitchensis. Next base: position 20,263 of record SNQJ01S0138203.1, on the reverse strand, counting down.
TTTTTGGAATCAATAGACGAGTTTGCCGAAATCCACCCTGACCAAGAAAACCAAAATGATCTTATTTGGATCATGCAGGAAGGGGAGGATGCTCAAGAGTTCCATGATAAAATCATGAATCACTGAATGCTCGTTCTTAAAAATAACCAGATCCCCAAGGGCCTGATTCCCTTGGAAAGATTATTCAATCAAGATGATATCCCTTCAAAATCCACTCTACAGCCTCAACCTGAAGAGGTTGAGGACTGTGACATAGGTATTAAAGGAAACCCTCAGATGATGAAACTATCCAAATTTCTGTCCACAGAAACCAAAAGTAAATATGCAGAGTTGCTTAGAAAGTACAAAGACGTTTTCGCTTGGTCATATGAAGAGCTGATAACCTATAACACCTTTGTGATCGAACATAAGATACCCCTGAAGCCTGGTGTCAAACCCTTTAGACAAAAACTCAGACAAATCAATCCTATTTTATTGCCCGTGATCGAAAGGGAAATTAAAAATCTCCTGGATGCAAAAATAATTGTACCACTGAGATATTCCGATTGGGTAGCAAACCTGGTCCCGGTTAGAAAGAAAAACAAGGAAATTAGAGTGTGTGTCGACTTCAGAAATCTAAATAAGTCCTCGTTCAAAGATAATTACCCCCTACCCAAAATGGATCACATTTTAGAAAAAAGTAGGTGGGGCAAATAGGATGTCGATGATTGATGGGTTTTCCGGGTACAATCAAATTTCTATCAGCCAACACGATAAAGAAAAAATAGCCTTCACCACCCCTTGGGGTACATTTATGTATGACAAGATGCCTTTTGGTTTAATGAATGCAGGTGCTACTTTCCAACGTGCTATGGATATCGCTTTCATTGGCGAAAGAGACAAATTTGTGGTTATCTATCTTGATGATCTAACCGTCTTTTCTAAATTTGATGAAGATCATCTGATACATCTCAAGCAGATGTTTGATAAATGCCGCAGGTTTGGTTTGTCTTTAAACCCCAAAAAGTCTCACTTTTCTATGCAATAAGGTAAACTCTTGGGCCATATTGTGTCTCGAGATAGAATTAGAATTGACCCTAAAAGAGTTGAATCTATAGACACAATAAATATCCCTAGGAATGTAAAAGAGATTCAGTCATTCTTAGGAAAAATAATTTTTTTGAGGAGATTTATTCCAAACTTTGTTGAAATCGTGAAATTGATCACAGATATGATAAAGAAAAACAACGAAGTGAAATGGACAGTAGAAGCTAAGGAATCATTTACACACATCAAGAAGGTTATAAGCGAGGCACCCGTACTAGCAAGCGCTGATTATCTAAAGGATTTTCTTATTTTCTTGTTCATCTCCGAACACACACTTGTCGCAGTACTCCTCCAGAAAAATGAAGAAGGTTTCGAGCAACCGATAGCCTTCTTTAGCAAAAGTCTTAGAGACATCGAAATTAGATATAATATAATGGAAAAACAAGCATATTCTATGGTAAAGGCATTAAAGGATTTCAGAACCTATGTGTTGCATTCTAAGGTAATTGCGTACGTACCCACTAGCTCCGTAAAGGATATTTTGGTTCAGTCCGACAATGATGGCAAAAGAGGACGGTGGCTTGCCGAAATTCAAGAATTCGACTTGGAGATAAAACCAACGAGACTAGTAAAGGGGAAAGGTTCAGCTAAACTCTTAGCTGAATCAAATTTCAGAGCTCTCGGAATAAATGCCTTAAAAGGAGGTGAAGAGTGTGTGGACATGAACGAGCTCGATGAACAAATAATTGAAGTTAGAATCGAAGACAAGTTTGCTTCATCAGATTGGTACAAAGACATAGTGTCCTACTTGTTGACCTTGAAGTGCCCAAGTGACTTACCCCCATCCAAAGCCAGAATGTTGAAGTTGCATGCGGTCAAGTACTGTATATCCGAAAGACAATTGTATTGGAAAGACCCACTTGGCTTCCTCTTGGTTTGTTTGGTTGAATTAGAAACAGAGAAGGTCATAAGCCAATTTCATGAAGGAGTGTGTGGAGGACATCACGCCTGGAGGGAAATGACTTATAAGATCCTAAGGGCAGGATATTATTAGCCCAAACTTTTCTCAGACGTCAATGCCAAGGTCCGAGCTTGCAACCCTTGCCAATTGTTCGCAGGCAAGCATAAACTCCCAGCAATGCCATTGGTTCCAGTCAAAATGGAAGCTCCTTTTTAGCAATGGGGATTAGATTTCATAAGCGAAATTAATCCTCATTCTAGTGCTCAACATAGATGGATCCTGACTGCTACAAATTACTTCACCAAATGGGTGGAAGCTATTCCAACTACAAGGGCTACAGACTCGGTGGTAATAGATTTATTAGAAGAGAATATTTTTTCTAGATTTGGCTGCCCTCGAAAGATAGTCACAGATAACGCACATGCTTTTAAATCTATGGCTATGGTCATTTTTTATCAAAAACATAATATTGTGCTTGGTCATTCCACAACATATTACCCTCAGGGAAATGGTCTGGCCGAGTCTTCAAACAAGAGCCTAATCAATATAATTAAGAAAGTGTTGAGCGAAAACAAGAAATCGTGGCATGTGCATTAGAAATACGCTCTGTGGGCAAATCGAATAGGCACGAAAAAGTCTATCGGCACTTCTCCTTTCCAAATGGTGTACGGGATCGACGTAGTGTTACCTATAAATCTAGCGCTTCCCGTAATGAAACTTTGGCAAGATGAGAAGGAAGAACCAAATCATGTCACAAGAAGGATAAATCAGCTGATTGAAGTCCAACAACACAGGGATGAAGTGGACGAAAGGTTGCAGAAATACCAGGACGACATGAAAGTGCTATTCGATCGTAAGGCCAAAGACATAGATTTTCTCCATGGAGATTTGGTTTTAAAATGGGATGCTAGGAATGAGGACTCGACAAAACATGGTAAATTCGATCACATATGGTACGGACCATTCAAGGTAACAACTCCAGAAGGAAAAAATTCATTTATGTTAGACAATTTGGATGGTAAAATCCTCAACGCCCCTGTCAACGGGCGTTATTTAAAACACTATATGGAATAATTGGTTTCCAAATTTCCCACTGTATATACCGGTTTTTGTTTTCTTTTTATTTTTTCATAATTTTCTTTGGTAAGTCTACTTTCGTTAAAAAATAAAAAATAAAAAATAAAAAATAAAAAATAAATAGGTCAATGTTTTTCTAAGTGGGAATACGAATTTTCAATACATTCAATTCTTTTAAAGCCCTGATAATCTTCGCATTGTTCCCTTACAGGATTTTGGTTTGCAGCCCAAACAGTCGAAAGGAGCAAATGGACAACCATATATCAAAAGATAAATTCACCGAAAATAGGTGATAGAAAAGATTTTTCGTTATTTTAACAGAAAATGAAAATGGTAAGGCGAAGGTATGAATTCCTGAGAAGTCTATTTTTCAAACAAAGGTTTTTTTAAAGTGCGTTGATTGTCTCGTAAGTGTGATATGTCACTAAAAGAACGATTTCTTACTCTAAGCCTTAAGAATTTCACCTAGGTAAAGATAAGAGGTAATTAAAAATAAACAAAGAGAGAAAAGTGTCTCCGAGAAAGAGTTCCAAGGGTTGGGTTTAATCCATGACCCCTGTTTTTCGATTTCCATGTCTTTCTCCGTCGCCCATATTTACCCTCGGTTTTTCCTTCTTAAAAGACCAAACATCTTTCTGGGTTTCCCACAGAGGGAGAAATGATTACGTCTTAGCTTTGGAAGCTGAAAAACAGATCTTAAGAGGTAAAACAATCCTCATAACTCCTCACTCTCCGACTAAATAAAGTTATGCGTAGGCCGATCCTGACTCCCCGAGGTTTCTTAACAGTTTTCTAAGGATTTATGCTTGCTCGAAAGAAGACCCCTGGAATTAATCTTTCCCTTTTTCCTTGCGGGCTAAGGTGCTTTGAAAGTTAAGAAAAGGTTGGTCCAAGGTAATCAAAGCAAGTTGATAGACCTCCATTGCAAATTTCACACAGATACCATCCCTGGTATACTTACTACCACTGATTGCCCCCACTTCTTGTTCAAAATGTAAAATATAAGACATATGGTGAAAGGAAATTCATATTTGATTGCCCCCATCTAGTCCAAGAAGACGATGAAAGAAAATTCATTTAAATGATTTCTCTCATCTCAACATATAAATGCATAATTATGATTCAAAGTGGTGAAAGGAAATTTAGTAAAAAGGGACAGATAACTTCAGTGGGGTATTGAACAGGCTCGCTGGCAGTGAAGCAATATTTGAGGTATCTGTAAGGTTGTCATACGTAAATTTCACTCTACTCTGGTTACCAGCCTTTTCGAAACCGGATTTGCATCCCAAGTCTAGACAGGGTTCTCGAATTAAAAACATGAAATTTACTTCGTTTGATGCAAGCCAAAAGCCGCAAGATCTGTTGGATTTCCTAGGATTTTTTTGATCATCTTAAATTAGACTTAAATTTAGTAGCGAGAAGGAGAAGATCATGAATGGGACTATAGCTGAGTTTACAACACATGGGAGTTTTGAAAATCTTTTAGAAGTAAAGACGAAATCTCTTTTTCCCTCTATATCCACTTCCTAAGCAAATTCCGCAGAAATAAACCTTTGACTCCATTAACCCAATAAAGGCACTAAGTGTACTCGTTCTCCTCATCCCACAAGGAGACGAGGTCCCCAATTGGAGCCTATGTTGAAACAGTTTTTAAAGTTTTTATTTCTAAGGAAAACAATTTTCCTTTTTTTGGGTTTCGGCTTTTCATAAAGCATAATCATATCATTTCCAAAAGGCTGATATTGAAATCCCGACAAGCTTTATTCTTTAAATAATAAAAGGCAAAAAACCAAAAATGTTATAAAAGTCCCCACGTGCTTTCTGTAAAGTTATTTGTTTTTAATCACGAAAAGCTTAAAACCTAAAGGAGTTAAGACTAAGCTTTAAAAGTTTTTCGGGGTTCAGGGTTTACTGAGAACTTATGTTTTATTACATATACAATCGTGGAATCTCGATCCCCGATTTCCCGAAAAATGGAAGTTACTAATTATTAAAGATTACGTTAATCGTATCGCATTTTCGCGATACGAGATTCAATGATAACATACCTCTTGTCAACATGATCTCCGAAATCCTGAAACGCGAAGTCCCGACTCATAATCTGTGTTTAAAATGAATTAACCATGTTTTGGAAGTTATTCTTTAATCCTGATAAATTAATTCTCTAATATGGAAATTTAAGGCTTAACTTAATCTCGTCGCGATTTCGCGATTTCGGGAATTGAGTTTTATCGATGACATATCTCATGTATTCATGACCCCCAATTTCCCGAAAGAATGGAGGTTAGTTTAATAATCTTGATTAATTAATATATTAATACGAAGTTAATGCTTAACTTAATCTCGTCGCGATTTTGCGATTTCGGGAATAGAGTTTTATTGATGACATACCTCTTGTCAACATGATCCCCGAAATCTCGAAACGCGAAGTCTTGACTCATAATCTGTGTTTATACTGAATTAACTCTATTTTAAAAACACGATTAACGCTAATTAAACTCCTTAGGTATTGTCTTATTTTGGTTACCGTTGAATGAAATTTTTCGAATTTTGAGTCTGAGATTGACGAAATACGGCCTTATTAATAAACCGATAACTGATAAATGTTGTGCATATCTCAGAAATATTTTTTTCATTAAATGTAATTGATTACAGGTCAGCTGCGTCAGTGTTTTTGTCATAAAATGAGTTTAAGGCGAATTAAAATCTGTGTTCCAAAACCTATGCTTGTTCTATCCTTCAAAGGTAATTCGCATTCATCCAAGCTCATACGCTCTTTTCCTGTGACAGGTTTTCCTTCTAACATAAAGCTATGGCACCAAAGAAAGCACCGAAGAAGAGTGAAGATACAGAGGAGATGCGTAACCCGGAAGGAGATATCATATCCGACACTACGCCGCATGCCATTGACTCAATTAAATCCTGGACACAAATCTATGAACTCCTGGATTACGAAATAAAAATTTCTCATGCTGATTCCGACAATCTCTTTCGGGATATAGAAAAATCAGAGCTCCATAAGATCACAACATGCCCTCGGCTCATGGCATACAACGACATGATGAATTGGGCTTTGGAGAAGGTCGATATCCCAACAAGAAGCATTTTAAATGATCAAGCGGTTGTTGTCGGCTCATTTAGGACAGAGCATATACAAGTAATGTACAAACTCTCACCAAATCCTAAGTACATTTATAATGCCGAGTTTATAGCTGAATTTCAAAGGAAGGAGTGTACTGAGGCAGACTGAATATATCCCGATTTAATCACAGAATGGTGGAGATGTCCATCAAAATTTAGGGTCGATACTCATGGAATTTATGCCACAACATCTTTGAATGAATACATGGTCTATGTAGCCATTATGTTGTGTAGACTCTTCAGGAAAAAGAACCCTTGGCACTTTCTTGCGGATTGGGTACCCTTTTTAGAAGAAGCATCAGAAGGATACACTTTTAACTGGACCAAGATTTTGTCTGATAACCTAGCCCAAGAAGTTTCAAATTACAGAGTTGCAAGATCTAAAGGTCAGCCAATGGCTTTTTACATGTCGGTGTACATTATGGACACAATCTATTTTGTGACTCCATTTCCCCTGATGAATTGGAGTTGGAACATAACCTGTCCCGAACCCATTCACGAGTATCACTCTATGCTATGGGAAGAAAATGCTAAGAATGCGTTTTACAAAATTTTTCATTTCATAGTAATTCCAATGCATAAAATGTTTTATGGCTGTGAACCCCCTCTCATTTCTGAGGTAGTCTTTGTAAACCTCAAAGCAATAGTCGACTGGTTCATTGATGAAAAATTCTCTTACATTAGGGTTTATGGGTGATCAATTCCCCCTCATGCGCTTCCAAAATTCCTCCCGGACAGACTAGTATTGAGGGAGGTAGCACACCAAATAGTGAAAGGTGGTATTGGAATAGAGCTAAAGGCATCTCAAAAGAAGTCCTGGCCAATTTTCCCTGTACATATCGGGAAATTTTCATTGCTAAACCTAGGGCATTCTAAAGTGGAAGCCGAAGCACTAGAAGAAGTTAAACTGGTAGATATAGAACACATAAAGCATGACCTGTATCAATTAGTAAACATAAATTTGATGCATTGCAATATGAAAGTTTATGAACACGAAAAGTTTGTTTATGATGATATATTCAAAGAGGTTAAAACCTATGAGGAGGTATTGAACAGGGTACGGGCCTTATCACCTGACTTACAGACTGGTTTCATGTCCTTCCAAAGTCATAGGTGAAGTTGTTTTCCAAAGATTTTACAAGGTGAATCCACAACCCCTCCTCCAGAGAAGGAAGGGCCTCCCCCAGGTTTTGAAATAGATGTACAGGATAAAGTGAATACAAAGGGAAAAATGAAGGAGATTGAAATGCCTTCACAAGAAACAGAAGTTCCTCAGACAGAAAAATCAGAGGCAGGGAAAGGAAAGGAGTTGGAAACATCCCCAGAAATCCCTGAGGATTTACCCAAAAAAGTAGGAGGAACAACATCGACAGAAATTGGAAGTCCCATTACTTCTTTGACTCCATTGTAGTCTACCTATGAAAATCCCCAAGAGGGAGCTCTATATGTTAGTGATCTTGAGCCTATTTCTAGGGATGAGATTCCTTCCTCTGATTACTTTTTCAGTAAAAAGAGGAAGGCTATCCTGAAACAGGAAAGGCATCCAAGAGGAAACATGATGGTAAAAAAGAACAAGATCATTGTAGATGGACAAAAAATTGAAGAGGGGAAATTCGCCACATAAATAGCAGGTACAATGGGAGCCTTAGCATCGGAAAATTTACACTCTGTGGATAATTTGAGAACTATGTTGCAACAAAAAGATTAGATGATAGCTCAGCTACAGGGTCAATTAAAGGAGACTGGGAGAAATATCAGTCGGGAGATAAACAAGGGCCTAGAACGAGCCCGATTCAATGACATTCAAGAGATTCAAAAACTGAAAGCAAGCTTAGATGAAGCAAACCTGAAAATACAGGTCAGTCAAGCACAGGTCCTACAACAAGAAGAAATAAATAAACAGTTACAAAATAAGATTAATTCCATTCAAAATCAAGTGGTAGAGCTTGAAATCTTCCAAGCCCAGGTATTGGAAATACATACAAAGATAGAAAAAGAGCATCGGGGAGTGTTTTTTAAGTTGGAATTTATTCATAATTACTTTCAGGAAACAAGTAAATCCTTGGAGAGTATTTACCTGAAAGAGAGAGAAGTGAAAGAAGCCAGAACAACTTTTCCAAAAGTAGTGGCTCTATCAACAAAAGAGGAGGTCAAAGAGACTCAGACACTATTTGTTTTAGAGAAGATTAAAGGTGATATAATAATCAATGTATGGGAGGAAAATCTTGCAAAAAACAAGAAAATAACCAAAGAGGTTAATGACGACTGTCAAGGAATTTTTGACCTTTAGAGAAAGATTCATTGAACATTGGGAGAAACAATTGTCCAGGGTTGTTAGGAGAAATTAACATTGTTAAGCACCAGTTAAGATTCAAGGAGGATCTGGAAGAAATTCAGGTAGAGATCCCACAAATAAAGGAAATCAATGTCACTCAAATCGACAAATGGATATTGATGTCGAACTTAAAGTTACAAACTATTAAGTTCACAAGAAAGATGACCGAAGACTGCCTACCTAAATTACAGAGAAAGTTCTTCCTATTTGAGGCGAAATATATCCCAGAAGCTCCTAGAGTTTTAGTGCAGCTTTTGGGAAAATGTATTCGCTGTCTTAAAACAAAAGAAGGAAGTTCATCAACGCAGACATGAAATACTGTTTTGGATATTTTCATCATTGAAATAATAAAGCAGTTAAAATAGAAATGTAAATGGTTCAACATTGCTCATTCATTTAACCGTTAGTCTTTAGAAATTAGTTAATCACCAATGGGAAAAAGTTTTGGTGATCATGTATAAATATAATTTCACAAGACTGAGAAAGGGCTTTTGGTTTTTTGGGAGCCGATTGTATTAGAAGTTTTCTGATTTACAATGATATAGATAATGCAGAAGTAATTATGAATTCTATCACCTTGAAGCTATGTGTTCTTTCACTCTGTTTTCAATATCTTTCAACATCTTGCAACATCTTTCATTCCATTTCTTTCTAATGAATGATCAACTATAGTTTATTTAAAATTCTACTGTAGTTGAATTTATTTGATTATCTAATCATTTACAGTTTTTCCTCTGTGATTGCTATTAGCAGTTTCAAGACCTGTAGGTCTGTTGGATGGTTATATCTTATACTTCATTAGAAATTTTCTTTTTCTCCCCTTCTTCTGTTATGATATGAGATTCTTTCAAGATTAAAGCCTCATATTCTTCAACAATGTTACTTTGTTTTTATTTTAATATTCTCAAATTACTTCAAGTACAGGAAATGACCTTTATTGTTATTATTTTGAGTTCCCAAATTTCTTTTCTATTTCATCCTACAAAACTAAAGCAACAAATTTTAAAAATATTTTATAATTTAATAAAATTTTACTCATGACTATCCCAAGTAATAGACAACCTAGCATAGAACCTGGTCTACAGGATCAAACTAGCATTGCTTTGAATTTATTTAATACTATCCTGCAAACAACAACTACCCGAGTCGAATTAGAACATTCATGGGTAGTTATTGAGAGAGAAATCAACATCCAAGAACAATGGGAAGCTAGACAGAGACAGTTGAGAAACCAACTCTGATTTACCCTTCGAAATTGATTCTTACTTCTTAATTCTCTTTATTTTTTGGATGCCTTGACGGTATACTTTAGAGCCTTAAAGTATAAACTTAGGAACAACACCAGGCATCGACGCAACTACTGGGTGGTCAAAAATCTACTCACTCGCGCCCTCCTTAGCCTCCTTGGTGTCTTTGTTCATATCCCTTCTAGCTCACCTCACTCACTCCAATCCCCCACAGCTTCCCCCCCCCCTCTGCTTCGGCCTCCCCCAACACTCGTCCTCCTCCCTCTGCGGCCCCTCCCACCTACTCTACGCCTCTCGAGACACCTAGAATTAGTGCTAAGGAGACACCCCCATACATGAGTGGCACATTGATGACTCCAGGCATGAACGACTTGGTGACAACGACTATTCCAGGTATGAAAATCACGTTGACTTCTCCAGTCACGCATAGCTCGTTGACGATTCTCGACATCAAAACAACAGGCCTCCCGGTCAAACACCCATCCACGAGAATCTCCAGCTCGGCCAACGACAGTGACAGTGACTTTGGTGGTTGTCTAGTCATAAAAGAAAATCCTATGGATCACACCCATCCTTGATGTTCAGGTCTCTGCACCACTTCTCAGGTTTTTTTCAGGTTTATTTAGATATTTACAAGCTTCTCTGTTTTTTGGTAAAAGACACAGGAACCACTAAAACTCAATTTTATTTTTTGGGGTATGCATGGTTTCCCATTAAGGGTAGGAAAAATTCCATGTCTGGTTTCCCACTAAGGACAGGCACAACTTTGTCCACTCTGTATTTTCTTGACTGTACTTTACTTCATTGTATTTTAATAGAATAGACATTGAGCTTACAAAAAAAGGTGGACTAGGTTCACTATGATTATATTTATTAAATAAGACTCACTATAATAGTATTAAATAAAAGTAATGAGGCCTCATTAAAGAAGGTCCACTAGGTAGTTAGGATGTTGTTATGATTAAGATTATCTTTATTAGTTATAAATAAAGATGGTGTCCTCCTTATGAGACGCGTGGAAGAATATTGTATTTGAATCTTAACTCATTAGAAGGTTCCCCCCTCAAAGAAACAAGTGGACATGAGTGGATTCCTTCCATAAAATAATCAATTGCACATCAATTGTAAGGTGTTACCCTACCTCAAGGGTTTTAATATTAATAAAGGGTAGAGCATTTATGTATATCTTGTATGTGATAGCATTTTCAGAAGTTAAATAACAAGTGGTAAATGTTGGGATCCTCCTTAAGGGTGTAATGGGGGTAGAAAGGCCAATATTAGAGTAATAATAGTGAAGATCATTCAATGTAAGGTGGACTAGGTCCACTATGCTTGTTATTATCAAATAAGGCCCACTATGATAGGTAGTATTGAATGTTGCTATGATTAAGATTCTCTTGATTAGTTATAAATAAGGATGGATTGAGATGTACTCAAATATTTTTTTATGATTTTGATATTTTATCCATCTTTTCTTGATAAATAAACATGTATATAATATTAATAAAAAATTAATTTTAAAGTCACTTCTCTGGATTTGAACTTATAACTTTTTAAGAGGAAACACATGTTCTTAACCATCAAACTCAATCAAACTATTTATAATACATTCTCTTTTATTAGCTTAAACATGTATTATATATAATAATAAAACATAAATAATCAGCGTTTAGAATAAAAATGGTTAGCAATAATAATTTTGATCATCATTCTTTTATTCTCTTTAACATGTATTATATACATAATAAAAAAACATAAATAATCCACTTTTTATAATGGGTCTAATGGGCCCATAATAATACAGCAGCCTGAGTGGGTCTAATGGTTAAGAACATGTGTTTCCTCTTAAGAGGTTACAGGTTCAAATCCAAAGGGGGGTAGGGTATATATACCTTCGTAGACTTTACCAGTCAAATCCCTGAGCGGAGGGGGGTCCCTTGTCCCACAAACAAGGGGGTCTCATACACCAAATTTGGTGTGCTGGCTTGGCATACCTGATTTCAGCTGCAATTGTTAGATGACCCTGACCCAGAATGCCATAGTTGTAAAGACTAAACATATATGGAGATATTTCATACTTGGGGAGCAAAGAACCCCTCCTTAATAATTAGCTTTACATCATTTCTATGAATAACAACTAATCAGATATAAAAGTCTTTTACAATCGATTTTGCTGACCAGCCCATGCCACAGTCAGTCTTCTGGCAACAAGGCGGATCCCTGCCTTTTGCTGGTAATCATAGACGTCGAAATTATAATCTGCATCAACTAACCTTCCAGGAACAAACAATTCATCGAGTTTATTGATGTCCAGAGTCTCAGGAGTAAACCTCTGAATTGTTCCATTTGAATCTTTCACGTACAATTCCGTAGAATATGTTGCTGTCTTTCCAGAACCGGCAGTTTCAATGCTGTATAACCAAAGCGAAAAAAATATAAATTTCATGGGATGGATATCACAACACCAAAAACAATATATTGCTGACAGAATTTGCATTACCATTCACGTGTAATGCAAAAACTATTTCTGTACAGTAACAGAAAACATAATATTAACAGAAAACAGTAACTATTTCTGACTACTCAACCTGAGTGGACAATTCCTTTCAAAACAGGAAAAAATAAAATAAAATCACATGGAAACAACTCAGATGTTGGGTAGACATTCATATTCCATTTTGTCAAATGAAATACTTTTTTAAGGTTATAGTTAAGCCACATCGGTGTATGAGACCCCTTTTTTCAGCGATTTGACTGATAAAGTTTACTGAGGTATATATACCCTACCCCTTCTGGATTTGAACTTGTGACCTTTTAAAAGGAAACACATGTTCTTAACCATTAAGTGTACAAATTTAATAGAAACTAGATTCAACTAATTAAAACCTCCTTTCTACCCAAATTATTAAGCTTTAATTTCAAACCTCATAACATTTAATGATATTCAATAAATATAAGAATATAATGTTTGTTTACATAAAACTTCTGATATATATTTTTCTCATTTATTTTACATTGAATTTCTGATATATGGATTACAACAATGAAAGAAACCCATCTATTAAAAAAAAAAAAATTGTTTTCTTGAAACTTTCCTCCCAATTGAATGTATATCAAGAGTGCATACTTACTAAGAACAATACAGTTGCACAACATTTCAGGACTTCCAGGTTCATAAGAACATCATCTAGGCTTCTGTGATATGGAAAAATAAATCTCTAAATTAGTCAAACACATAATCTAAGTTTATGTTATATGGAAAAGTAAATCTCTATATTAAATGCAATATTTTGTAAATATTTAGATAAATACTGGCTCCACATTTAAAAACAAAATTGAAGCAGGGGCGAACAAAACAATTTGGAAGACCAAAAAGAGGAACACGATGATTAAGATCGATTTAGATAAGCATATTTCCATTTGCATTAGCTGTGTGTCTGCCTTCCAAGTCCAAAATATTTTGTCAAGGTAGCCATCTGACAAAGTTGAAACAGTAAGTTTTTTTTAAATTTATGAATTTTAAATAGAAGAAAGTAAACTTGAACACTTAATCTAATCTTAAAAATTAAATGTTTGATTTAATTTTGAACTAACAGTTAATTTAATCTTAAAAATTAAATGTTTGATTTTGATTTTGAATCAGTGGCTCTAGAATCAAATGTAACTTTATGTTTATCAAACATCTTTGTTTTCACCATGGTGGTTTTAGAAGTCCACAAGGGTGGTTTATGATTTTTTTTTGGTTACAGTTAACTTATTTACAATTTTATGATATGTCACAGTTAAATGACTTAATCACATTCCCAAAAGAAAGTCGTTGAAGAAAAGAAGGAAACAATAAAAGTTCATTAATTCACCTCTGGGTGATTAGCATTGAAAAAAAAAAGGCTTATTAATTTAATTATGTGTACTTCAAGGAAAGAAAATCTCTCCCTATACAAATGACATTGGTTTATTTCTAAAATTTTGTAAATAAATTATTCAAAGTTCATTCATAATTTTGTTCTTTAAAATCTTTTGAACTATGATCTTATCTTGCATTTTTCATATTTCAGTGTTTTGGCGAGGTCTTCATATTTCAGTATTTTGGCAAGGTCTTGCAAGTACTTTAGTGTTATTCATCCTTACAATCTATCGCTAACCTATTTCTCCAAACCTCATCAAAATATGTTAAATTCCCTCAACTTTTCCCTTCTAGTTTTTGATAAATTGTGAAGCAAAGAGAAAATGCAGAGAGAAAAGAATAGAACAGTAAACAATATATTCAAATGTATGAAGAAGAGAGATACAATTAGAAGAGCATCCTATGCAATGGAAGATGGCTGAGCTAAATATGCTCAAGCAAGATGAAAATAGAAAGTACAGCTGGCCAGGACAACTGGCAGTGTACAGTCAGACTGTTGAGGTTACATTATGTTTAACACTCCCTCTTAAACTCAACAGTTACAATCATCAGCACTGATTATGCCTAAGTGTTGTCTCTGAAAATCAAAAACTGACTTTTCTAGTGGCTTTGTAAAGATGTCAGCAAGCTGATCTCGTGTACCATAGAATTGTAGTGCAATATCTCCATTATTGATTAGCTCGCGTATGAAATGAAAACGAGTGTCAATGTGTTTGCTTTTCTTGTGAAACACATGGTTCTTAGATAATGCAATTGCTGATGTATTGTAACAGAAAATAGGAATTGGATCCTTTTCTGTATGTGACATGTCTGTCAATATTCTTCTCAACCACACAGCTTGACATGAAGCTGAGGTAGCAGCGACATACTCTGCCTCTGTAGAAGATATGGATACAATTGGCTGCTTCTTTGATGCCCATGAAATCAGGTTCGTGCCCAGTTGAAAAACATATCCTGATGTGCTTTTCCTGTCATCTAGTCTGCCTGCAAAGTCACTATCTGTGTAACCAGAGAGTTGATTACTATCAGGTTTAGTGTACCATAAACCGAAATTTATTGTTCCTGCTACATATCTCAAAATTCGTTTTTCCATTTTCCAATGAGAATCTTTTGGTGATTCCATGAATTTGGAAACAAGGTTGGCTGCATACATTATGTCAGGCCTAGTTTCTATAAGATACAAAAAAATGCCTACCAAAATTTTGCACAGGGTAGAGCCCACTATAGGACCTTCATTAGTCTTGCTCAACTTTGTGCCTAAACGTATGGGGGTTTCTGCTGGATTGCATCCTTCCATGCGAAATCTTTTGATGATGTCTGCTGCATACTTTTGCTGACAGCCAAAAATGCCTTTAGTCTCCTTGTAATGTGACCACACACCTTACTGTTAAAGCGCTACGGGATTTTCCGGCTCTTTGAATTTCAAATCGTCGAAATGCGAAAAATTGTCTTTGAACAATTCGACGGTCTAGATCTTGTGTGATCTGAAGGTCCAGATCTTATCCGGATATCGTGAATCGGGATTTCGCGAGTTCTGATGACGAGTTCTTTTGACTCCTCGATTCCCCGATCTCCAATTTACCGATGGCGCTTTCCTTTCGGGAAATTTCGCGATTGCTTTGATCGCCTCCACGCATCCTAACAGATGGATGGTCCTGATTTCTCCTCGCGATTTCACGATTTGTTTTGTTTTGGACTTGTCGTCTCCTGGATTCGCGGTTTTCCGAAACCCGTAATGCCGATTGACTCTGTTTTCGGGAAATTTTCCGAAAGCCTCGATCTTTTCCAAGCGTCCTGAACAGATGGGCGACTGAAGTCTGCTTCGGGGATTTCCCCATAGAGATTCCCGATTCCTCGTTTTGACGAGATGATGTCAACTGGGCCCCACAACGGAGTTTACCTCCTGTCGGGATGTCGGACTTCGGAGTTCTGAAGTGCTTGTGTTTCTTGTCCTCAGGATTCACGAAACGCCAACGGTTTCCTCGAAGTCCGCCACGTGTCCAGTCAAATGGACGACTGAGATCTTATCATTATTTCGAGAATCGCAATTTCGCGAGTTTCAAACTCGTGTTGCGACGGTCTTTCAAAACCGCGAACACTGATATGTCGATTTGACGGCACGTGGATCTGCTGACACCTATCCTCTGAGATGGACGGTTGTGATCTTATCGCGATATCGTGAATCGCGATTTCGCGAGTTTCTCCGTGGAGTGTATTTTGTCAACGAGACCTCCGATATCCCGAACTCCGAAATGTCGATGGAGTGATGGCCTAGATCTGCTGCCACCTGTCCTCTAAGATGGACGGATCACAGGTCCTCTCAGGATTTCACAATATTGCGTGTCGGAGTTTTTGGAGTGCAATCACCTTTGCGCGTCCAAACTCCGATTACCAATTTTGCGATGGGACAAGATCGACGGCTCACGATCTTTCTCGATCCAACAGTCCAGAATGGATGGTCCAGATGATGTTGTGACTTCACAATTCAAGAATTTCTCCTTGGCGCTCCAGAGGACTAAAGATCGTGCACCTTCTCATTGATCCAACGGTTGTCGGTCCTCTGCGCAAGATTTAACGGCTTGAAATTATTTTGCCTTTTTCGCGCTCTCTTCGTCCCTTCTGAATGGGTTTCCCGCTCTGGATGCGTTCACAGGATGAATATTACGGCTTATGTAGTGTCCCCAAGGCCGAGCCCCGTTACAGATCATGTTATATGCAATGGATTGTAAATATGTTCTATAGGCTGGTGAGCCAAGTTTTGTATAAGCTGGAAGGCTTATGTGTTGGTTAGGCCAGGGAGCCTAAGTGTTGAAGGCCAGGAGCCT
>SNQJ01S0138200.1:0-25354 GCA_010110895.2 Picea sitchensis | reverse complement strand
AAGTAAAGTATTCACCATGAGCCTTGTGATGAGGACATTGTTGCATAAAATGAACTTTGAGAAGATTTAATATCCTTTATTGCTACAAAAAAATGACATCATTCATGAAAAATTTCAAGCATAGTTGTAAGCTCCAACGCTATCCAACAATGATGAAGAGGTCTGAGGAATTCTAAAGCACATCCACAACTAAATGTGATTGGAAGCACCTTTTCCTTCAGTACTGAAAAATAATAATAAATTTCACCAGCTCAAATGAAAAATAAATAAAAATAAAAACAAAATAATTTTATTATGAAAACCCCTTGGGGCATCATAGAACGGAAGAGTTCCTGAAAACCAACTTGTTGGTGGGTTCTTCTTCAAAGAAAAAAGAAGAATAATTCTATGGTGAAAACCATTGGGCACCATAGGACATAGGAGTCTTTAAGAACCAACTTTATGGCAGAGTTCCTCCAATAAAAAAATGAGAGAGAGAGAGACTTTAAAACAAAATTTACATAATTTTTTGCACAAGAAAGACTTGCTATGAGAATCCACATTGTCATATACTACTAATTTGCAACATAAGTGTTCATGACCATTGAACTAAGAACATATTGTAGACTCATACCTTCATGATGAATTGAAGACTTGTACAACTGACCACCTCATCTAGATTATTGACCTACTAAAGAATTTAAACCCGATATAGAATGGTCACATGTGATGATATTAGCCACCTAATGTTGGATGTATTTGTGCATTCCAACACCACTCTTATCCTTGAATTATGTTAAATTTGATCATTTTCAAGGTATTTCCAGTTATATTATTTTGGCTATAGTTCCTTTGGTCCCTTCTTCATCACACTCTATCATTTTCACTACCACTTTTCCTTCCTTTTTTCACCCAAACTCTCTCAACCCATCTCCCATTATCTAATTAGTTGGGGGGTAGTGATGTCACACTTCACATTATTAGTGAGATGCATATTGATGGAACATTTTCTATCATAGGTTTTTTTTGCCGTGGAATTTTTTTTATGACACATCATGCAAATAAAAAAAAAATCAGCGACATTGTTTTGAAGAAGCACTTTCAGTAGAATTTCAACAACACTATTTTCTTTCTTTAGAAGCATCAAATTTCAGTTAAATCTTACCTACAAAATGCTACAACTTTATTTGACAAAAGAAAAAAATCAATGTTTTCAACACTCTACAACATATTTGCAAAACTATGTATCACTATTTTCATAACCCTACAATAGTGATTTTAGCAACACTCCACAACATGATGGAATTTACTTCAACCACTATTGTGAATTAGAGAAATGGTCTATTTTTCAAAGTTTGGAATGATGACACACATTGGATATGGATGTATGTTTGAAAAGGAAAAAAACAAGAGAAAAAGAAGAAGAAAAAGAGAGAAAACAAGAAAAATTTCATTAGATTGAAAGCCAAAAATGGTGGTCTAATGAAACACCGAGTTGAAAACACGTGATGGATGCCTTGGTGATGCAGATGCACCCAATGATCAATACATTCAAGGCCATAATTTTAAGCACAATTAGGTGAAGAGTTTTTAGTAACTTATATTAAAATGCCATTTGATGTGATTACTAGAGTAGATTGAAGCAAGTTAGAGGATCATGCGCAAGATGCGAAAACCCATTTGATAAATTATGATTTTAGGGAGGTGTGTCAAGAACAACATGAATGATATTGTTGCACAAGGGAGTGTGAATCATTCAATTGGGGGTATGATGAGTCTTGTTATCGCGGGATTTGTACTTGTGCCAAAGCCCCACACAAGTCCTCAAATCCGTGTAACTACAAGATAACCCACCACTGTTACCTTAGTAGGAAATCCCCACGTTTTAGGGATGGACGAGGTCCAGCCTAGGGGAGGCATCCCCAGTAACCTCAAGGGATCAGACAAGAAGGATGTAGCCAATTTTGGAGGTCCCTCTCACCGGTTGCCTATGTCAAAAGGTCTATGTCTGTGAAATTGAGGCAAAGAAAGACATTTGGGTACCTGTCTGGAACAAGAACAATTGCAACATATATGTAGTGATTTCTAAGTACCAATATGATAATATCACCTCAACAAACAATAGATAACAGAAATACCTGGTGGCTGATGTAAAATTGTAGCTAGATGACGATTTATAACAACAATTAGTATTTTGTAATGACCAAAAGAAATATAGATCACAATTGCATGAAAATATAGTGAAAAATCGGCATTTATCCAATAGATCAATTGGCACTTATTCCAAGCAATTTCTGAGTATGTTAGCTATGAGTTAGAGTTAATTATACATAAAAATGAAGCAAATTAGATGGTTGTAACAATGTTTTGAAACAACAACAATAAAGTTAGAAGAGTAGGCTATGCTAGGGTTAGAAAATGTTAGTAAAATAGAATTTGAGAGTTTGTTTGATCAATTCCTTCACAAGAGAGCAATGATACTAGTGCCTTTTGGGATATGGAGTCATTTACAATAGCAATAATTACTTGGAGAAACAATGATGATAATAATGGCTAAGGATGATGAGATAAAGTTTTGAGGAGCTAACACCTCAGGGCCTCAAGCATCAAATCTTAAAAGATGAATTTTGCTAGAGAACAAGCTCTTTTGGGATTTAGTGAATTCTTCTTCTTCCTTAGACTCTTGAGATATATAACAACAAGTTTCTAGAACAAGACTCCTAAAGTGTTATCACTTTAGGGCTTTAGGAGCCTACTCTAGACAAGATTCTCTCAACAAATCAATGGATGAAATATGCTAGAGAGAGGAAGAAACACCTTGTGTTCCTCTCCTAGGGTTTACACAAGTAATACAACTTCAATATGAACAAGTAAAATATAATATGAACATTCAACACATAAAAGAAATTGCAGGTTTTACTTACTTCACCAAGCATAAACCAAGCACAAACCCTAGTTTTAGAATTTTCCACCAAGAATAAGCCAAGAAACATCCAAAACTTTCTCCTCCAAGCCTAGCACATGAGTAAAAGAGACCAAATATGCCAAAGAGGGAGAAAATTTCAGATCAAGTCCTCTTGTGAGAGGAAAGTTATGATGAAAAATGAAAATGGCAAGGCCTCTATTCATATGAGTCATTGCAACCATATTTGTCCACTTTAAAGTCAACTTTAAAATATAAAGAGGGTCGACCTCATAAAATTTGCCCTTTCAATTACATAAAATCAATTTTACATAAAATTACCCTAAAAAAAGGGTGACGCCATCCCTTATAAGGTGATGCAAACAGAAATTTGTAGCAACAATATTTATAAGACAATAGCTTCACAATAAGTGTCTTAAAATGGCTTCAAAATGACCAAGAATAATTACTCATTAACATCAAAATACTAGCATTTGTCAGAAGCAAGTAAGGCGGTGCATTAATCAACTTTTGCAATTGCTTTTAGATGCTTTTAGTGCTGCAATAGATGGTTGTCGTTTATTTTTGTAACAACAACAACTAATTTAGTAGATTAGACTATTCTAGGGTTAGGAGTAGTTAGTAGAGAGCTTAAGGTATAGGTTTTGATAGTGGTTTTTTTCAATCACTCAATAGCAAGTCTTATATTATTGCCTTTAGGGAAAATGGAGTCTTTTAGGTAGCAACAAATCTTGAAGGAACAAATGATAGTAAGAGAACTAAGGACAAGAGAGGTTAATAGTTGAAGTGTTAGTAACCCAAGGATGAGGTTGATAGTTGAAGTGTTTTACCTTGATTTGATTATATCCAGAGAAACCATCAAGTAAGGACATCATTTGTGACCCTACGACCTGTTGCAAAATCATTTCCATATTAGGGAGAGAAAAATGATCTTTTACGTGTGCTCTATTCAATGCGCGAAAATCAACGCATAACCGAATCTGACCAATTGTTTTCCTAATAAGAACCAAATTTGAGACCCACCCATAATACTTAAATGGAAAGATTATACCAGCTTTCAAAAGTTTTTCCAACTCCTTTCTAATAGTAGCTTCAAGTACGGGGTTAATGGGTCTTTGTTTTTTCCTAAATGTTTTTATCCCTTCCTTGTTAGGAATGGCATGTTGTATGAGATCAGGGTCAAAACCACGAAGATCCTTGTATGATCATGCAAAAACATCTTGAAATTCACGTAGTAGTTTTGTGAATTTCGCCTTTTCTTCGTCGGAACATTGGGCACCTAGTTTAACCATCTTTGGAGATTCATAGGTCCCAAGGTTCAAGGAAATGGTATCACCCACTTTCCTTTTCGACTCCTCTTCCTTATGTGTTTCTTTGTTGCCTACATCACTCGACGAAAATGAACTCTCAAGAGGAGTCAATCGCTTTGGAAATTTGTCATCTTCCATAGATATGATTTCCTTAGGATTAAACGGTTCATTTTATATGAAAGAACATATTCCTTCATCATTAGGGAAAACCTACCATGACTCTACATTCTCTGGAATGCGAGGATGATATAGAGATTGAAAAGTACAATCAGGCCTTTGAGGTAAAAGTTGTCGAGTAGGAGATGTCGTGAATACAACTAACCTATCAACCATTGAATTAAATTCTCTCTTAACATGAGTGATGTTAAATGATAGCAGTCTCAAGATGAGCATCCAAACAACTTGGGTATAGTGTTTCATCAACTTATTGCTAGGAGAAAATATTTTATGCACAAGGTTCACAACAAGTTCAGAATCACCAAAAATTGTAAGGTGGTCGCAACCAAGGTTATAAGCATTTTCGATGCCTAGTAGTAAGGCTTCAAACTCAGTGACATTGTTTGTGCAAGCAAACTCTAACCTATAAGAAAAGTTGTGGATTTTACCTATAGGTGTGTACAAGATAATGCCATCTCCATTACCTTCATTTGAGCATGAGCCATCAAAATGCATATGCCACATACCATATTCTAAATCAATTTGTTCTAAAGTAGTGTCACCCTCATCAACAAAAATAGAGTACACCCCTAAGTCTTCCTCGAGATAGTTTACATTTGGTTGAGGAATGTTCTATATGTATGGTGGAATTCTTCATTCTCTTAGGACTATAATATTCTTTCCATTCCGGGGAACGGATAAGTGTATTCCATCAAGCGAAAAATATCCACATGTTAGGGCTTGCTAGTCTCTTCCTAAGATAATAGAAGAGTTTCTTATCGGTATGTTGATTACTTGGATGCTAAGGGTTGTCCTTATTTCAGGATGTGCACACATAACTAAAGTTACATCTTTGATTTCACCTATAGTTGAGTACTGCAAACTGTTATAGGAGAGCATGCTTCTAGAATTTTCATTAATACATGATAAGCCTATCTCTTCCATGATGATTTTTGAAATTACGCTTGGGCCTGAACCGCCATCAATTAGGCAACAATGGGCTATCTTATCCATAATTTTTACAGAAATGAAAAATGGAGGGTTTTTTACAGGGTGTCTAAAATTATTTACACCTATCTTATTTACAGTGGGATCCTCTTCTTTTGTCTCTTCACAAAGATTGGCTATGGTGGAATCTTTTCCTTCCATAAAATTCCTGATATGATTTTGTTGTTCAGGGATGACAACCATGTCCAAAAGAGTAGCATCGACCTTGTTATTAGCCAATTGGTTAAGGATGTTATACTCAGAAGAGGGAAGAGGGGAAGGAATTCCTTGAATTTCAGTAATTTTGGCAGTTTGTACATTAGTTCCTTGTGAAGATGAGGCTAGGGTGGAAGAAGTATGAGGAGGATCATATTTCCATTTAGGAGCATAACATTTGTTCCTAGTATTTATGATCATAACATCTTCCGATTTTGCCCAATCTAGAACAAAGATAGTGGTTTCGGGCTTCTTGCCAAAGATTTTATCTCTGGCACTCTTCTTAACTTCACCAATACTTTCTTCATGATTTTCTTCACAGAAGTTACACCAACTGCGAGACATAATGGCCTTGGGATGAAAACTGTTTTCATTTGTATTCCTAAAAGGCGCTGCGAAATAAGAAGGTGCCTCAGGATTAAGTGAGGGAACATTCCCCTTTCATTCATAGTCTATCTTTCAATTATGCATATCCTGTACAAGTTTTAGGAGGGAAGACATACATGTTTGTTTGATTGAGTCTCCTTTAGGGAGACCTGTTCTTTCAAGTTGCTCTTCGTACTCCAGGAAAGTTTGGAGAGCGGAGCCAAGATTTTCAATAGCCTTTTCTTCAAGCCTATGATGATAGGGAGAGGGAAGGGCATTATATTAATGCATGAAAGTGGCTTGGTTTTTGGGGTGCATTAGTTCAGGGATTTGATTGTACAACTTGGTGAAGCGGAGGTTAAAGGACTTAATAGTCTCACCATATTTGTAAGAAATGTTGTTATATTCCCTTAACTATTCGGTCGAGCTCTTGGATTGTCCATAAGTGGACTTGAACCAATAAACCAACTCTTCCCAAGTGGAAAATATCTTTGGATGGATATAAAAGAAATTAATTGTTGCTTTCCCTTCAAGGGAGCTGACAAATAAGCACATGCATGTATCATTATCGTTATATCATGACAAGCATTAGAAAATGCCACTAGGTGTTTGTTTGTAGAAACAATACTATTCCCTAAGAACTTAGGAAGATTCTCTTTGAACTTGGGTAGTGGACGAGTAGTAGGTGCTAGATTCAAGGGAGAAGATACGTGCCATGGGGTGGTCATAGCATCTTCCTCAAACTGAAAAATCTCGTACTTCTTTATAACTTTAGCAGGGTTGGTAGTCAATTGTATAGGAACTTGATGACTATATAGACTACCAAATACCGATGAGGAAGATGGTTAGGATGATGAAGCACCTCCAACACCACTAGCACCACCTGTAGATGCCATTTTGAAAGTGATGGGTAAGGGAGAAAAGGGTGAGCTGGCAGAATTAGACAAAGTCCTCCTTAGAGTGCTTTCTTGGGTCAACAAAATGGCTTTCCTTCTTCCTATTTCATTGATAGGAGTAGATTCAAGGGACAACCCTCTTCTTCTTCTAGAAATGAGAGGATTTGAGGACATGAAAATGAAGAACAAAGACTTATGAAAAGGGAGGTTAATGTTGATTTCTAGGCTTCCTTTTCCTGGTTTCCCAATGTTCACGGATAATTATATCTCGTTCAACTACTTCCCAAGAGCATTCAAGCTCAACCCGGGTACTAGCAGTTTCTAGGATAGTATTGAATAAGGTCAAGGAAATGATAGTCTGGTCTTTAAGACCATGTTCAGTATTAGGCTGCCTTGTATAAGGTACTATAATGAGAAAAATCAATCAAAGAGTACTCGATAAAAAAACCAGAAAGATTCAAAGATAATCGTGAATACAATCAACCAGAGAGATATGGAAGATCTCCCCAGTATGGTCGCCAAATAAATGTTGAGGAAAAGGTACGGAACACCCTACTCAATCATTTTCAGATCTTGCTTGGCTAGGACAAGATAGTTGGGAATGTCACCCAGGGTTTATAGCCTCAAAACATTCACTCAATCCACAAGTATTAATTACAAGGATTAAGGTTGGTTTTATGATTTGTATNGAACACCCTACTCAATCATTTTCAGATCTTGCTTGGCTAGGACAAGATAGTTGGGAATGTCACCCAGGGTTTATAGCCTCAAAACATTCACTCAATCCACAAGTATTAATTACAAGGATTAAGGTTGGTTTTATGATTTGTATATGTTGCAATGTAAAAATAAAATTTAAACAAAGCTACAAGAATGTATACAACTTTTATAATAAATTAAACATGGAGACCAAAAGCGAAAGGAGAAACCAAGTCATGAAAACACATGTATGAGGCAGGACAATAATCTGATTTTATTTCATCCTGAGATACAAAAAGTGCATTTCTCTTTACAAACCCTTGCGAGGGTATGGACCAAATTCAGATTTATAGGTCTCCGATGGGCACCATACAAAAAGAATCTGACAGTAAAATAAAGATGAAATTAATGACCGGGATCAAATTTCAAGAAAATTCTTCCATTAGACTCTGTAAGATATTATTTATCATCCATGAAAATTAATTCACAAATATACAAGAATACACTGACTATCAAGGATGAATCAAACACCTTTAAAACAAACTGCTGAAAAGTATGATTCAGTTTTGAATCATGTTGCCTTCAATAAGACCCTACTGTCAACAAGAGGATCAGGCTTTCAAGTAAACTCATAAATGAATGAAAAATGAAGCTATCTCATTAACTAAAGAGCAAACCTTAGTCTTGTCTTTCTCCTTCTATTCTCCCCTTGTTTCTTCTTCTCATTGAACCTTTATTCTTTCCCAATAAGTTGAGGTAGTTCAACTACTTCCTTTAGTTAAGTCAAATTAAATTAACTAATTAGTTTAGGGAGAAATAATTATTAATAATATATAAATAAGGGTCTAGTTAATAATTACTAAATAGGTGGGACCCTTGTGACTCTCATCATTCTCTTTCCAATCATCAAATATAAAATACAAAACTTATCATTTGGATCATAAAACACATGTGTAGCTCCCATGGATATCATTTAAATTGAATATTCAAATATCAACAAAATTTAAGGACATATCCCAAGAAAACAATATATCCATTTTACCCACAAAATATCCAAAATAAAGGTTGTTGTCCAAAATATATTGAAAATTATTAAACATTGTCTTCATCACTGAATATCATAAAAAAAAAGCATTTGAAATCCATATTTGCTGCTTTGCGAGGCATATTTCCTCTTCTCACTGCTGTCTCCAACTGACTTTTCTTGGGTATCCCTTGGTTGGTTAGACCCCTAGGGTTGTATTTTGCTGATCTCATGGGAACAATCATCTTTTAGGTGGAGACGTGAAGACACAAACTTAGAATATTTTGTGGATGGACTAGAGGGGAGGTCGCTTCTTTTCCTTTGTCTTGCACAGGTTGTGGGATATTAGTTTTTAATCTTTTGCTAGCGTGCAAGGATTGTACTGGTGAAACAGTAGGAGCAATTTGAACATTGGGATTAATTGGTGGTGGTAAAGGTAAAGATACAATGGGCTAACCATGGTGGTGGGAGATAGGTTGGTGGACAGTTTCTTGCCAACCATCATTAGTGGGGACTTCGGCTTACATTGACACATGTGGAGGAACATGAATCCTCGAAAAATTCTAAGGAGGTTGAAATGGGGGTTTGTCAAGTCGAGGATGCAATATACCATGGCCAAACCAATTGAAAAACCCAGCTTGAAACAATTGGTTTGACTCTTGTGGATTAGCATCGAAGTGAATAGAAAACCGAGGCCTTCTATGGCCTCGTTGCCAGCTACCTCTGCCTCTATTATTTTGGCCATTACTTCCCCTGCTGAAAAAACTCATCCTGTAGCAATATTTTTTTTTAACTAAAACAATTATTTTTTATTTTTTATTTAAGTACCGGTTGGGCCTAGGAAAAATCAACCATCATTGAAAGGGAACAAATTCCCTCTTAACCAAAATACAACATGTCCCAATCTTACAGAGCTATGAAAAGAGGAAGAGCCAATTCTACAGGATGGGAATCCACAGGGGGGCTTCGTCATTTTTGTTGAATTCACCTAGAGGCAGTAGGCATCCCATGTTCGCCTTTGCACTTGTTTCCTTGTTCGATCCATGCAGGATGTGGAAAAATAGAGAGGAGGAGAAATCTTGCAACACTTTCCGCAACCTTTGCAATTTCTTGTTGATCGCTGGATTGTTGAAGTGATCATTCGAATTTAAAATCTTTATCAGAATTTCGGAGTCTCCAAAAACTTGTATTTCTTTATTTCCATTTTCACACGCTATCTAAAAAGCTTTTAGAAGTTCGAAAATTTCATCCTAGTTATTTGTTCTTTGTCGTAGACCCCAATTGAAGCTATCTTTTTGAGATCCATCCGAGGAGTAAATCACTCCTCCTGCACCTGTGTTCCCTGGGTTTCTTTTGGAGACACCATCGAAAAAATCGAGGCTTTTCCTTGCCTCCTCCACCAAGCTTGAAAAATTGCATTTGTGTCTCACAAACGCCATCCTGGAGTGATAGAGGGGTGAACAAAAGATTGTTTTCTATCCCGGAAAGTGATGGTTCGTATCCATTTATTTTCTTTAGGGAGGAGAGTATGTTCGTTCTTGGAGGAATGGTTAGCCACTGTTTCAAGAAGGAGAGCTTTCGCTTTAGAGACCACCATTGGGGGGAAAGTTAGAGTGTTTTTGAAGATCTGTTCATTTCTGGACAACCATAGTTTCCAGCAAATGTATTTGGGGATGGCCTGCCAAATTATTTTCCAAATTGAACTGCTTTGAACCTCTTGAGGATAGCACACCTTCCAGGAGGAGAATAAGGTAACCATTGTAATATGTTTTGGAACTGTGGCATTAAGACCTTGAAGGGATATCTTCCACACTTCTTTGGTGAAGGGACAATCCACAAATATGTGATCCATCGTTTCAAGAGAATTACAACACATGGAGCATCTATGAGGACCGATAATGCCTCTTTTTGCCAGATTTTCACCTATCAAAACTTTCTCATGCATTAAAACCTAAAAGAAGAAGTTTATTTTGGGAAGGCTGAGAGGATCCCAGACCTACTTCCAGAGTATTGTTGACCCGATTGGCGCTTGGGGGGATTGAAGTGAAGAAAATCCGTGAGCTGTGGTGTAGAACCCGGGCTTTCCCCAACCTCATTTGTTCGAAAAGAGGAGGTGACCATGAAGTAAGTCCGTCAACACAGCTAGGAGAAGAATTTTCTGGGTTTGCAAATGATCTGGAATTCCTGGGAAGACCCATGTCCACCAGCTCCCTGACACATCCCATGAAGAGATATCTACCACTTTGATGAATCCATGTTGAGTTAGCCACTCGTAGATCTCCTTGATTTATTTAGAAACGTTGAGGAGCACATTGCCCATGATACTATCTTACCACATCATAGTTTTTTCTACCATTCCATGGGATACGATACAAATGCTTTTGTAAGAATTCGAGCCCGCGGCGACAAAGATTTCATATCAGCGTGCCTTTGGGAGTATTTTTTGCCTGAAGGTTTTTCAAAGAAGCCCCATTGAGGTATTTTTCCCTAAGGAGTTTGCTTACAGGGTGCCTACGATTTGTATAAAGTTTCCAGAGGATTTTTCCACCCAATGCAAGGTTTACAAGCTCGAGAAATCTTACCTATAACCCTCCTTTAGAAAATGGGAGTTTGACAATTTCCCAATTAACTAAGTGGTATTTCTTTTGGTTGCCTTTACCTCCACGCTAGAGAAAGTCTCGGATCAACTTTGAAATCTGAGTCATGATCGCCTTTGGGGCCAGGTGGAAGGAGGCTTGGTAGATTGGCAAGGAAGATAGGACCGATTTAATAAGGGTGAGTTTCCCAACATTGGTAAGCCACTGACCACCCCAAGCTGAGATTTTGGCTTTGAATTTTCTTATTACTTCTGTCCACAACGAAGACTTATTGGAACCCAGAGTTAAGGGAAGTCCGAGATATTTTGTTTTTTCCCAAGAAGCATAGCTCAAGAACCCTAGGTAAAGGGAAATTCATTGAATGGTTTGTTTATCTACATTCCACCCCTACACTTCACTTTTCCTTTTATTGATGAGTGCTCTGGAGATACTATAGAATCTTTGAAGGATTTCGCTGAAGTTTTTTGCAATCTTTATGGAGGCTCCACCCAACAAAAGAGAATCGTATACAAAAAGGGCATGATTGATTGGATCAAGGCCCTTCATCAACCTAATTCCTGGGACTGTTCCAACTTTCTTTTCAACAGTCAAATTTCTTCTTAATGAATCTACCATCAAGATGTACAGGAAGGGAGAGAGAGGGTAGCCTTTCCTTAATCCCCTCAAAGCTTGAAAATAATTAGTCGGTTTTCCATTCACTAATGGGGCTATCCAAGGCTTTTCAGTACACGATTTAATCAAATTTACAAAGTCAGGACATAAACCAAAAGAGAGAAGGACTTTATAAAGGAAGGAGAGGTTTACCCAGTCAAACACATTTGCCATGTCGAGCTTTATAAGCATCCCTTGATCTTTTTGTTGATGAGTGGAATGCATGGCTTCTTGCACCTGAATTACATTATCTAGAATATGTCTCCCTTTGACAAATCCACCTTGCATGGGGGAAATGAGATTCTCTAACAGAGGCTTAATTCTGTTTTCCAATAGCTTGGACATAATTTTGAATGAAGCATTGCAGAGTGAGATAGGCCTGAATCTTTCAAAGGAGCTCGGGTTCACTTCTTTGGGGATTAATGATAGGAAGTGGAGTTAATGTTTCCTCCCACTTTGGCTCTTTGTTGGAAAGATTTAATCATTCGCAACAAATTAGTCTTGATTATGTCCTAGCATGCTCTATAAAATTGGATTGAAAAACCATCTGGCCCTGGAACTTTGTCGGGCTCCATGGGCCAGATGACATTACAGATTTCTTCTTCAGTAAAGGGATTCATGAGGACTAATTTACCGTCCCTTCTTACAAGAGAGGGTATGTGGGAGAGGAATTCAGAGGTAGCCTCTTCAAAGTCGGTGCCATCTTCCTTGTAAAGGTTCTAAAAGTGTGTTTTTGC
This sequence comes from Picea sitchensis, assembly GCA_010110895.2. Taxonomy (NCBI): domain Eukaryota; kingdom Viridiplantae; phylum Streptophyta; class Pinopsida; order Pinales; family Pinaceae; genus Picea; species Picea sitchensis. The sequence goes on along the minus strand of SNQJ01S0138200.1, from coordinate 12,813 downwards.
TGCTACTTTGAGCTGATCAAAACCTTTGAGAATCGATCCATCCACGGAGGCAATTTCAGAAATGTGATTTTGGGAAAGGCAGGCTCTGAACTATCGATGAAATAAGGAGGTGTTTCGATCTCCAGATTTTAGCCAGAAGCTTTGATACTTAAGCCTCCAGTACTCTTCTTCTTGGAGGAAAGCGCATAATGTTTTTCTTTGAGCAACTTGTTATTTCTCCAATTCTGACTTGGTGATGTCCTTGATCTCCATTTCCAGCTGCAAATCTGATAACTATTGAACAATCTCTCGTTTGAGACTAGAGGGGGTGTTAATGGGATTTTTAACCCAAGCTTTCAAAGCATGTTTTGTTTCCTTTAATATTTGTTCCCACACAAAGCTTTGATACCCTATAACTGGAGAGGACCAAGCTGATTGGACACTTTACAGGAACCCCTCCTTATCTATCCAAAGAGGGCTGAAACATAATGGAATTGGGCCCATATTTTCTTCTTCTTCCAAATGCAAGAGGATGGGTTTGTGTTCGGAAGTCAATTTTGGGAGAATCTTGGAAGAGATTAATCTCCTTTCTTGCAGAAACAAGCTCTAGACTAAGAACCCATCCATGTGATTTGAGATGTGATCAACCCCAACTTTGTTATTTGTCTAGGTGTAGAGTCCTTTCGAAGGCTTGAAGTGAAGGAGGTCCCACTGATGAGCTAGTTCCTCGACGAAGGGGAGCATTTGGTACCTGCCACTGTTTCCTCCTCTCTTTTGTTTTGGTTCGAAAACTAAGTTTAGATCTCCGGCTAGAATAATGTTTGAAGGAGAGAAGATCTCTAAAAAATCTGCTAAAGATTGCCAACAATCTTTCTTCTCGGAATAAAGGAAATGAACATAAAGATTGAAGAGTGAGAGGGTAAGCCTACTTGAAGTATGTCGGAGTTCAAGGAATATATGATGTTGAGTCTCGAAAGATCTTTCTATATGAAAATTTTCCTTCGCCCACAGACTTGCGAGACCACCCGAGGAGCCCCTTGCGCTGATGGCTTTCCTTGCGTTTTTCTTCTATTTCTGATTGTTGATTTCTAGAAGGGTTTCCCCTTCAATTTTAGTCTCTTGGAGCATGAGGATATTGGGAGATTCAATTTTCAAAAGGTCTTTGATTGATTCGGCCTTCGATAGATTCCCCGGACCTCTAAAATTCCAAGAGACTACACGCATTATTTACTGGGATTGGAGTTGTTAGGACCTCCCTTGGGGGGCCTTGTTCTAGTAATTCTTCTGATGGACATTTCAATGGTAGATTGGCTTCCTTACACTTTTTTCCTCTCTGCTCCTTCTTCTCTAGATTCTTTATGTGATTTCCTCCCTGCTCTTTTTTAGGGTCTCTCAAAAGACTCTTCTTCCGAAGATCCAGAGGTTTCCAGAGATTTATTTTTTATCATTCTTGCATAGGAGGGGGAGGAGGAATTTCCTATTGGGGAATCGGATTGGGTTGCCTCTACATTGTATTTCTCCACTACGGGAGGAAGGGTGGCGCAAACCCCATTCCCTCCAAAGGGATGCTTGACCTCCCTGTCTTGGATCATTTGAATTACTGAGTCAGAGTGACTCCTTGGGTCTGCACGACACCCAAAAACCACTCTACCCACACACATAGGTCTCTTCCGCAAGTGACCAATGCTATAACCGTGGGTCTTCCTCTTCGCGGTTCAGATTTTGGGGATATCTCGAATCCTTCCCTCAATTCTTCCTGAAATGCCCTTCTCAGAGGTTCCAAAATTCCGCCACATGTCTCCTCCGATCCGCCGACCCCACTAGAGTTCGAACTTCGCAACTTCACGAAACTCCAGGCCTTCCACCCACAAATATTCGATCCTCTAATTCCCAAAATCCTTAATCCATTGCCATGTGATCTTTTGCGATCAACGGTCAATATTTAATCGTGACTTTAGACTTCACAACTCTGCTTCCGCCAAGTTTCCATACTTGTCGAAATCTGAAGTACCAAAACACCCCACAACTATCTTCCTCGTAGCTTTACCAGATATAAAGGTTTGGAATCATTTGCCTTCCTCTGAGAATGAATTTCTCATTCACTGACCCTTAGTGAAGACTTCAGGAACTTCCCTCCTTGAATAAGTCCACCGCTCTCCCTCCTAAGCTTTCCTTCTTCGATTTTATTTGTTCCTCTGAAGAATCTCTTCGACACTTAGTCGAGATTTCAGTCTCTGCACGCCTTGCAACATATTTCCTCCACACTCAACTTCTCCTTGTGGATGGATTCACACCCCCGACGACTGTTCTCCAACTGCTTTTGTCTCCTGTGATTGAAATCACCCTATCCTTCCCGATCTTTCGAGTCTGAAAACTCCATCACATGCTCCTTGCGTTTGTCTATGCACTCCTTGCATACATATGAGTCTCACTATCTCTTCTTAGCTTTCGAGTCAAAACATACTCAGTCACGCACTCCTTGCAGAATCCATGCACGCCTTGCACTCGTTCAATGAAAATATACAATTGAAACTCATCTACCCCTCACAATGACTCATACATTCAACGTAGAAAATGCAGTCATAGATTTAAGAACAAAAATAACATAGTATTGAAAAATAACAGAAACTCTACCATTCATTCAGATAGACATGTAATCAACACACATTTGGGACAATATATCTCTTTTATATTCATCCAACAAAAACTTGTATACATACATACACTGTCCTTCACTACTCCTCAACCTATCAAGATAGATTCAACTACTGCTCGGTTGTCCTGGGTAATATTACAAAGATTTATACAAAGAGGTGCTCTTTGAGCCTTCCCTCCAACAAATCTATGCTATCTTAATGGAATTGAATGTTATCAACTACTTAACACTTATTACAATAAATATCGAGTCAAACAGATAAGAGCGCAAGCTCCAAATCTGTACTGTGATCCTTCACATTAAAGAAAAATACATTCCCCATCGATCTTACATGATGGATCAGCCTTCGATCATTAAAGACATTCATAACTCAAAAGTTTGTCAGATATTATATTAATACATTGATCGTTTGAAATTCAAAATGTTTCAAAATATGCACTAGTGTGCCCAATTGTCTTCCACGCTTGTCCTTTTTTGGTGATGCTCCTGTATCAAAGGGCCTGCTACTTCGGTTCCTCAGTCATTGGATCAGAAGATCCTGAAGGATTGCTGAAGATTTCGAAAGGGTTTTTAGAAGCTTCTGGTATTGGAGGGCCTGAGCTCCCTTTCCCAAGGACCTTCCCTGAGATGGGGACGCCAGTCCCCATTGGCACCCCTTTCCCTTTGGATATGTTGTTTTTCTTTGGTGAGGATGATTTCTGAACTTGTGTCCATTGATTTCCTTTCAATTTCTCCACCTCTTCCTCGGCCTTCTTTTTGCAATGCCGGGAAAATTGCCCATAGCCATGGCAATACCTGCATTTAAAAGGGAACTGTTCATAGTCCAATTCTTGGATGTGAGACCAGTCTGCGATCGTTAGTTGAATGGATTCCAAGAGCCCCACCTCTAAATAAACTTCAACGCATATTATTGCACATGAATACTGATCCTTTCTCTCTACTTTGTCGATGTATTTTCCGAGGGTGTTTCCAATGGATTCTAATGACTTCGGATTCCAACAGTGAAAGGGTAAATGAGGGAGGCACAGCTAAACTGGGACAGTCGATGGAACATCTTGCATCAGGTCGAAATATGGAGACCATTTATTCAGGTACAGACCTTATGGGCCCATAAAATATGGTCCATTCCTGAAGATGAGATTTTTGTCTTGATCTAAATTGTCAAAGACGAAGACGAAGAATCCCCTACCAACAAGGTGGCTTATAATACCTTCCTTAACTAGAGGACTCCAGTTCCTCTACACCCACGCGTCTATAGATTTGGGAGAAGGCCATAAGCCAGTGAACTTCCTAATGAGCCCCCGTTTAGCTAATTTCAATGTAGATCGACATGTTTCTTCTGCTGGAAGGGTGACTGAAGGGATATTATCCATCTTTTTTACGAATTTTTGCTGAGCATCTGATGTTGGGCATTTTTAGCTGGCCACGACCAGCTTCTTGAAGGAAACGATCTCTAGTGGAAGAGAGGGGGGAGGGGGTGGGGGGGCGGGGAACCTCGGGCCCCCCTCCTGGGGCCATGGTGGCGTGAGAAGGGAGAAGAAGAGGGCACACCAGAGAAAGCACACACGCAGAGGTCTTGCCTAGGTGGGATCCACTAATTATCATGTAGCAATATTTATCCATTCATGAAAATTTCTTAATAACCCACACATGAAACTCTACTTAAATAAATCAAGATTTGGCTCTATTATTTACTACATGATGCATGCAATCCATCCATAAAAAAAAATATTATTTGCCACACGAATAGGGAATTAATAAGGTCATTGGGAGTATGGAGGTCCTGTATTTAGCGTAAAGTGATATAATGGAGGGGGAAATATTTATGAATATTGTTCAAGCAATCAATGAAACAATCAAACTGTGTATACAACCAACTCCCAAAATACCAATCATCACTTGACTTACACATCATCTTTTTCTTTTTCACACAAACTTTTCCTTAAAAATGAGAAACAACAGAAGAAGGAGTGAAATGTGCAATTGGGATAATGAGGGGAGTGTATTTTGTGTAATATGGTATAATGGAAAGGACTCCCATGGATATTGTTCTATTAATATATCAAACAATGCCATTTCCAACATCAAAATTTAAACTTCTTCACTGTTTCAAAATTGAAATTTAATACTCTGTTTCCAAATTTCCAAAAATGATATTTCACTTCCAGGCTATTCATTTGCATCTAGAATTTGCATTGCACAGGGATCATAATCATTTTCTCAATAAACATTCAACAATAGTAACATAGATTATGCGCAACATGGTCGAGGAGTGAGCAACATCGTAACAATCACATACAACACAACAAACAATGGAGGAAAGGATAGACTGTGGTTTATGATATAATCACCAATGCATTTTAAATTGCCACAGGGTTCCATGAAATGGCCCCAAAAGGGATTCCTTTGTATGACATAATTCAAAATTGAAACTTCAAATAACAATGCTCCTAAAATTCGTTTCATTATGGTTCACAAAACTCATCCAATGCATATATAATTCATCCACAGAGATATTCCCCTCATACAAAATTGAACACACAGTAGGTCGTATCCCATAAACAAAGATTTTGCAATGTTGTTATCACCCCAATATCTCTGCAAGACAGACTGTATTACCAGACAAATGGGTGGGTTTAACATTCTTCCCATTTTTGCACAACAAATAATTAACTAAACTCATTACCACAAATGAACACACACAATGCCTTTATCAAATTATGGATTGGCCACCTCCACAATAATTTCCAATACACAGGTTTCCATACATAGCAGTGAAGAGTAATGCAGTGAGGGGGACGAGTAGACCAAATTGAGGGTTTAGCCAAAAGGAGCACGAGAAGCTTAAATTTTTTACAAAACTTCACATTTGTATTCACAGAGTTGTTACAATGACACATGCACAATGAGAACAAAGACTAATAACTTAAATGACAGGCAGAGTGTTCATATAACCCATAGGTAAGGAGCAATGATATGCTCAGGGAAGAAACCCTAAATAAGAAACCAGAGGAAAGACAGGCCCGAGAGTCCCAACTGTATTCTTTCCCACAAGTAAAACATGAATACCATATACAGTAAGATTATCCACACAACTTTCAAATGTGCATGGTTCAAATACAACTCCACATATACCAACACTTAACCACCAATCCATACACAGACAAAACTCCATATATTATAACTTTGGAAATGCACAGGAAGCGAGCAAAATCAAGAGCTAATTGTTGACTTAATTAAAGAGCAGAGAGAAACATTCATGGATGGAGCAACAATAAATCCATACATGTGTAAAAATTTCTAAGGAGAAACAACCAAGCTTGTATACCTCTTCCACGACCGAACAAAATGAAGCAACTGCAACCAACAATAGCAAATGCAAAATGACTAGGGTGGTGGGCTCGAGGAGGGTTATAGCGATGTGCATTTACTACACTTCGTATCTACATTCATCCATAGTTAGTATGAGCAACCTAACATAAAACACATCAACCACTAACTCCAAATCAATTTAATGCATGTCAAATACACCACCATTTCCCTAAGTCTCCAATTTAACAAATGCGCCAACCCTTGTTTAAAAACTGCAATGTGACATATCTCAAACAGTTGCTAGGGATACCATGTTATAACCTTACTTCCAATTCAAACAATTTGTGTACCCTTGTAGCATTAAATTACCACATCACACATATAACTTAAGCATGAAGTTTTGGTCCTTCCTCAAAATAAATGTAACATAATAATATGTGTGAGTATTATATAAAAACAACATCATTCCCTTTTAAATCATATCGCCCATAACATCATATTTGATTAATCATTCCGACAGAGATTTTAAACTCAAATAAACTATAGGGCTCATCTCAGGCAACTCATAAGCATGTAAAGCATAAATGTCGTCTCTTCGTCATAGTCACACAAGTTACACAAGGGGTCCCATCTATTAGTATATTATTAAATATAGTTAAATAATAAGGCGTTTGCAATCATTTGCAAGCAGGTACCCTATGTTGCGCTTTTGGGTGTCAACATAGTCTTTGTCTCAAAGCTAGTGATGATAATACCAAATTATTTCACAACCACGCTAAGTCTTGACAGTCCAAGAATAATGTTTCTAGCAACAATTTGGAAGATGGCACAATTGTCTCTGAATTTAAAGACATCAAAGCAGTTTCCATGGCAGACTTTGCTAATATTTACACCCAATATGAAGCAATTGATCCCATTAATGTGAACACTATGATTGAGCACATTCCCCCTATTATCACGAATGGAGATAACTAAACTCTTTCCCAACCCATGTCTGAGTTTGAAATTTTTGCAGCTATATGGAATTTGGAGCAGGATAAAGCACCCGGGCTTGATGGCTTCTCCATTTCTTTCTACAAACATTTCTAGGAGCTAATCAAATATGACCTTAAACACATGATTTATTATTCTCATCAATCCTTAAGATTAGGAGGCAAAACCAACTCATCCTTTTTGTCCTTGATACCGAAAGAGGCCAACCCCTCCTCCTTCTCTAGATTTTGGAAGATTTCTCTACGCAACCCTTCCTATATAATTCTCACCAAAATCATTGCCAACAAGATAAAATGTAATTTTTCCCAAAATCATTTCCCCTAATCAAGTAGGCTTCATGCAATAAATACAAATCCTAGACAAAATTGTGTTGGTCCAGGAAGTTATTCATACAAGTGTGAAGACCAACGACAAAGGAATGGTTATCAAATTTGATATGGCCAACACTTTTGATCGTGTCAAGCATGATGTCTTATTTTAGGTTATGGAACGCTTTGGATTAAGCTACAACTTCATAAAGTGGGTAGCCTCATGCATAAGTGGCCTATGGATAGCCCCTCTTGTTAATGGGAAGACAACATAATTCTTTCAAATAAGACAAGGCCTTCGACAAGGATGCCCACTTTATCCACTTCTCTACATACTTATGGCTAAATCCTTAAGTAGAAAACTCAAGCATGAAATATTGGTGAAAACATTTCTAGGGATAAATATAGTGTGGGGAACCAAAAATATGAACCATTCTCAATTTGTAGATGACACCCTTTTGTTGGGAGGTGCCTTAGTGATCATTTTAGTCAGATTAAAACTTGTAGTCATATTTAAACAACTTTTAAACACATTCTTGGATGCTGCTTGAGGAATGGTCAACCACAGAAAATGTCATATTATGGGTTGGAACATTCCAATTCAGACTATGCATGCAATTTCTAGAGTTTTTGAATTCTCGTTAGTCAAGAAATGGTATTCTTTTCGATACCTTTGCATTCCTATCTCCATAAAGGCCACCTCATCTCAAGATTGGTTGCCAATAGTAAAAAAAATAAACTCCAAGTTCATTCACTAGGGAACACAATGGCTAAACCCTGTTGGGCGGATCACACTCATCAAAGATGTCTAAGCAGCCTTACCCTTGTATCAATGCTATGTGATATTGGCTCCCCGTGGCATAATAAATCATACTTTCATGAATATTAGAAGGTTTATCTGGAAAGGCAGAAAGTCAAATCATAAAAAAAATCCATTTGGTTAATCAGAATCAAGTGATATGGCCCAAGGGAAGAGGAGGTTTGGGCATTTGAGGGCTAGAGCTTATGAATATTTCAATGGGTGTGAAACTATTATGGAGACTTATCTCTGGGAAAACTAATTGATGGAAATGAGCGCTAATGAAAAAGTACTTCACAGGAACTAGACATATATGCCTAGAGAATCCACCCAAAGTGAAAAAAGGATCTCAAGTTTTAAAACTTATCCTTCCATCTACTCCTCTCATTCGGGATAATCTGTCATGGATACCTGGAAATAGTGGGTGCATCAAAATCTAGGATGATAGTATTTTAGGAAAGGAACGCCTCTCACATTGTATTGATTTTTCTCCTTTACTGGCTTGGATGTCTGAGCAAGGGAACATTGCACTTTTTTATTTTTCTACATGGAATGTAATCCTTAGGACACATGATCAATGGCTGACCCTCACCCCTCCCACCCCCTTGTCATCATTGCTAAAATCACTTATCTTTTCCTTGCACAATTGCGCTCCTCAAAATAGAGATCAGACAGATTCTCCAGGTTGGGTCGATTCTAGTTACATAGGAAAAAAGGGTTACCATACCTTGCTAGAGCAATCCACCAATTACCATCTCTCAGGAATTTGGAAGGTTATTTGACACAATGACAGACTGCCTAAAATCAACACTTTTTGTTGGTCACTTGCACATATAAAAATCCCCATGATTGATATTTGAAAAAAGAAGAAGAGGAAACACAAGACCATCTAGATGTGCTCTTTGTCTTGATAATGAAGAGTCGGTTCACCATTTGTTTGTGGATTGTTGATATATAAAAGAAGTCTGGATTCTTTCTTTATAAGGTTTGATTCAAAGATTATTTTGGCCTCACTCATGCATTGATTACTTTACAAAGTGGTGGAAGAATTAAAATGTGAATTTTAGACATAAAAATCAATTTAGACAGTTGTGGTGGGAGGCCCTTCCCAATTATATCTATTAGAGTCTTTGGTTGACCAAGATCAAGAAAAAATTCAATGATGAATTGAGACAACCAAAACAAATGATGTGCAAATCCATCTCCCCACTTACATAATACCTGCAATATCACCTCAAATGGCAAGATCAACAGGTTGAAAGTTATGAAGAGGAATGGATGAGTAAATTTAGGAGAAAACATAATCGTACACCATCTGAAAGATTAGGCCCCTCTCTACCTAAATGGGAAATCAATAAATTTTAGTAGGAGTTTAAGGAGTGGATCAAACACGAGCAATCTAGCATCTTTGTCTTTGACGAAGATTCTCGAAACAACCCATGGGTGGCAAGCATGGGGGGGATTATTGTGATCCCGAAGGAAATATAGATATTTCTTATGCATGGGGCCTAGGCTATGTTTCTAAAGATATCGTTGAATCCTATTCTCTATGGGTAGGCCTAAGATTCTCCAGAGACTTGGGAATTTCTAAACTCACTATTCTGGGGGACTTAATGATGGTGATAAGAGGAATGATCAAAAGGCACATTACTGGAAGTGATATCATCATTGGAATTATGACCCACTCACTTTCCCTTTTATCTGAAATTGAGGAGTACTTCATACACCATATCAAGCATGAACATAATTCCCATGTTGACCAGTGGGCTAAAGAAGGTACGTATTTAGAGGAAGGTATAGTGATCATCAATGGGTCTAAAGGCCCCTCCCTCTTCCTTAAACCATGTGGGAAATGATTTTAAAGGATTATAAAAGTGGCATAGATTGGGAATCATAGATTATAAGTTTAATAAACCTTCACATCCGATCGACGGTGATCCAACTAGTCACATTAATTCAAATATGTGTGAAGCCAAGTGCATCCACATTGGATCTCTCCCTGGTATGTGTGAAGTTATGGATAATAGTGCAATGGCTCTGGTCTCACTATTCCTTCCATGTGGTAGTGGGGTTTGTTCTCTCATCCAACTTATTTTCCTTGAATCTTTTGGGATCTCTTGCTACTAGATCCTAGACAATTTGGGCGGTTTTATACTTCAGTTGGAAATAAATAAGTATTGGTCCAACCCTCCTTTGATATTTAGGATCACAATTCTTACAATTGGACACCACAGGTTCATTCCTCTTGTCATTGTAAATTTAAATCTCAATATTGTTGACTTTTTCCTTCTTGGAAGGGGGATTCTCAAGGGTTAAATGTTTCTTGGGTTCGATTATGCCTCTCTTGTCCTTGTTTGAAAGTATGGAATCAATATCGAGGGTGGGTTGATCCTTGGTTGCACAATTCATGCCATTTTTGGTGGTTCTCACTTTCATTTGACCACAATACGACACAGGTCCAACCTTCTTCTGAATCTCAGGTCTTCACATTTCTTATTTCTTTCTAGGCTTAATATCTTTGTCCTCTTAAAATCCCATCTCAATTTAGAGGACCTTCTTCTCCCTATAAGTGACATTACTACAGGTTCATGGTTTGGTTGTTTTGGGGTCTCTTCTTCTAGTTTGGTTGATATTATTAGAGGTGGTCCTACAGGGGGACTAAGCCCTAGTTACCATCGTTTATTTTTCCTCTGTGATAGAAAAAACATTTGTGTAGTATTCCAGATATAAAATAGTATGCAAAACAAAAATATTTTAGCAAGTAATGGCAGAACAACAACGATGTGATTAGAACAATACCAAAATAATACCAGAATAACACCAGAAAGAGCACGTTTATTAATGATAGCAATGTTCACTTGCCTCTTCTAGGGGTAAACCTCCAACATAGTAGAGCTCTATTACAATAATCTTCAAGACAAAACTTCTCATATCCTCTACTCCTATTTATAATAAATCTATCTATCCAAAAGAACAATGTAGAAGAAGATCCTTCTAGAAGTGGAATCTTCTATTAGGTCTTTTTACATTTGACTTATTCTTCCTTATTGCTAGGCCTTATTAATATTGGCCTTTATTACATGGAATTATATTATTCTATCTACGTGAGGGGTTAGGGAGGTTAGGTCCCTAACATGCCATCCCCCTTGAAGAACAACCTTGTCCTCAAGGCTTAATATGTGGAGATTGTTGTAGAATGGTGGCCGACTCCTATTTGGTGTCTTCTAGAGTTGTATCTTTCCATTGGAATAACACTTCCTTGATGGTGCACTGATGGAGATGATGCTCTCATTGGTCCAAGAATGCTTGTGGATACAACCCGATGGAACCTTCTTCATCCAACTCAAGGAGATTGGTTTGATTTTGGCACTTAGTTCCAATCACATTCTTTAAGCAAGAGACATGAAAAACAAGATGGAGCTTTGACTGATTGGGTAGAGATAACTAATAGGCCACTGATCCCAAGCACTTGAGAACTGTATAATGACTGTTATAGCGTAGGTTGTAGGTTGGTCAAAGCTTGACCCAACCACAAAACAAGTGCTACAACTTGGGAATCCTACACCCAATGTCACCTCGATGTAGGTCCCGCACTTCAAGGGTTACTAGGTCACTCTAGGGAGGCGATATCGGTGACCCTAGGCAGATGGAGCTGAAGATGGAGATAAGAGGAAGTGAAGCCCCTAGAGGTCAAGTCTAAGTGGGATGAAAGGTGGGAAAATATGCCTTGCAAGTCAAGTAATTGTTTCCCCATAGGTATAATACTTCTCTAGATATTTGTACCTTCCCAAGACACAAGAAAAGACACTTTACAATGATATATGTTAGTTGGATCAACAAGTTAATATTTATGTCCCTAATTTGCAGCAATATATGACAATTTATATCAGCAAATAAAACATCTAAATCAACATACAAAGATCTAAACTAGTTAAGTAAATCAACATCAAGATTAGCAATAAATATAGGCTAAAAAGTGGCACTTAAGAAGCAAGAGAAGATAGCTATTGTAAATATGTATTTTCTACAGAAAATTGCAGCCTTATGGCTGTAGCATTGAATGACATGCAGTAGAAAAATCAACCACACAAAAGTGCCAAGAACTATCTCAAAAGATGCACCCTAGCTAGTATAGTAAGTGAGGAAAATTAGAGAGCTAGTCTAGGGTTAGTTTAGGAGTTATGAGAGTGTTAGTGGCTAGGGTTATACATCCCTAATGGCTGTAGTTTAAAGTTTATAACAAAAATTAGAGTATTGGGAGAAAGGGGATGCCCTAGTGGGGGAAGACTCCTCTCAATGAGGGAAATCAACTTCAAGCAATAAAACTTTCAAAATGTCAAAAATTACATTTCCCAAGGCAATGATTTTATATCTCCAATGCAAAAAAAGTATGACTAGTGCCTTTACTATGGGGTTAATGGAGTCAAATAAACAAGAGCTATAGAAACTACCTCCTTAGGGGTGTAAGCCCTTTTACTTCCCAAGACAATTTCTAGCCAGGGTTTAAGATAAGAGGGTGTATGATCTTATACTTCTCTTAGCAAACCCTTGTATAATCAATGAGATGAAGCAATAAAATGATGAAGACTATTATGGGGGTGTATGCCCTTATACTTCCCAACTATCTCCTATCATACCAATACTTGAATTGAAAAAATGATAGCATAATAGTAAAAGACCATACCAAGATCAAGAGAAATGCCAAGATAATCCACCACAAGAGCTAGAAAGCATCATCCAAAGATAACTCTAGACCTCCTCCATCA
>SNQJ01S0138196.1:29736-41057 GCA_010110895.2 Picea sitchensis | reverse complement strand
TAATCAATTACGGTGCCTTCCGGAGAGGATAAGTGAACTCAAACGTTTGAGGGGCCTCGACATAAGCTTTTGCGAAGGGTTGAGGCATCTTCCGCGTGGGATCACGGAATTGGTTTCTCTGGAAAGATTGTGTATGTGCTACAGCATTCCATTGGATTTCGAGGAGGACGCAAACGCGGAAAGAAAATATGCTTGTTTAAAGGACCTGCAAAGTTTGTGCGGTCTTAGGGTTTTATGGATAACTATGAAGTCGCCAGTGAAGGAGGGGGTTATAGGAAAATGGTCTAAGATGAGAGATCTGTTGCTGTTTACATGTAGAAATCAAGATTACCTTCCACAGGATATGCAGGCGATGAAAGATCTGGAGAGTTTAACCCTTGGTGGATGCTCTGTGGATCGACTGCCTAGCTGGGTTAGTGAACTCCCAAAGCTCGCATGCCTGAATCTATATTCTTGTAAGCAGTTGAAAGAGCTCCCCGCCGTGATGCCATCTTTGAGGGCGCTGTTCATAAGGAACTGCCATAAGTTGGAGGAGTTGGAGATGGGTTTTCCAAAGCTAGAGTTGTTGGTCCTTGGGGACTTGAAGTCGTTGAAGTGTGTGGGGGCAGTGGCAGCAGCAAGTGGCAGCGGAGGGTTGGGAGAGGGGGCGTCACCGTTACCCATGCTCAAGACTCTCCGTGCATATAAGTGTCCGAGATTGAAGAGATTGCGTGGGGGATGGGATGAGTTAAAGGGTCTGGAGGAAGTAAGGGGTGATAGTAGAGAATGGTGGAATGCAATCCAATGGGACGATGACAACATAAAAACGTCCCTTCAAAGTAAATACACTCAAATGTAAATACACATGAAAACAATATTTGTGGAGATCAATGTTACTTTTATCCTCAATCTGAATATAAGTAGAAAACACTTTTCACTTTGTAATTCTAAAATAAAATATCTAATACATTGTTGATAAAGCATATTATCAACTTGTAGTGCCAAACTATCTATATTTGACAAATTTATATGTATGTCTATATTTGACAGTTTTAATATACTTTGTATGTCTATATTTGCGGTTGTTGCACTATTTGATTTGATGATTCAGATTTATAATTTATATTTTTGACTCAAATTTAATTATATGAGTTAAATTAAATTAATACATTGTTGACAAGGTTGCATGGCAGCGTATACTTGTTGCTATGCAGGTATAATAAAATAAAATAATAGTTGTATTGAATCCATCACATGTGTCGAGATGAATAACAAATTCATTTGTTGAATATGGCAGCAAGCGTCATCTCATTAAAGGACGTTGAGCCTCATCTCATTAAAGGACATTGAAGATCCTTCCGCAGTCGTTGAAGATCCTTCCACAGTCTCGGCAATAAGAGATGTATTTGAACAACTAATCACAATTTAGAAGAATGTTTTAAAATAATTAAAAAAATCAAATTGTAATGTTATACCTTTAAAAATGCTCAAAACTATTTTAGTCAAACCCCAGCTAATAGACGATCAATAGCATATCCAATATTATATACCACCGCAAGCAATAGGAATAATAACCAATATCCCTTCACATTATTTTGAATGATCTTAAAAAAACTCAATTTCATAAAACATTTAGATTATACATTGTAAAACGCTCAAACTTATATTAACACTCAAAATTTGTAATATAAAAATAAAACTTATATTTAAGTTTAACCCTTAAAAAAATTGTGAAAAAAAAAATACAAATACCATCAACTTCGAATTGTACAAAATATTATATTATTTTATTTTAACTTTAACACTCAAATAATTGTGAAAGAAAAAGTACAATTGTTATCCATTTGAATCCTACCTACAAAATATTATTTTATTTTATTTAAATATGCCTAGGAAAAAGGTACTCATTAAATGAGAACAACAAAAAAAAAATATTTCCACAAACACATACACAAAAGTCTCAAGGGTTAGTTCAATCAGTTAAACCATCAGTCAAAGTCGAGTTGTTTATGGAGAGGTCCAAGTTCCAATCCGATCAAGTCTCTCGAGGTTACCAACAACTCTTATAGCTAGCAATTGACATCATCCTCCACTCTCGTATTCTAGTGAACTCGTGAAGTTATAATGTGTGTGTGTGTATCAATTATTTTCATGGAGCTATTGGGTTACCTTGAGATAGTAGTTGAATTTGTGGTTTCACTCAGAGGGATTATAGTAAATGATCTCATGACCCATGCTCACATAAGTGGATCAAAGCCCACCCTAATGTCCTTCAAATTTTGGAAGCCCCATGGGTTACCTCAACATGTTGTCTCCAATGTCACTAATTTGGGTAATCTTGTGCCATTGAGTGCTCAGTTAAAATCCCCTTGGATGAGGTGCATTAGTCTTCATTAATGGGTTTACTTGGGATCCTATCCATAAGTTATTTATTGAATGTTAACTTATAATTATCTTTCAGGTAGTTTATGGGTACAAACCAATATAATCGTATACATCTTCAAGTATAGGATTATAAGTTAGGTTTGATAACAAACATTTTATGGGATTTGATAATGTTAGTCTTGTTGACTTAACTTATAGATTATTTCATGATAGTTTATGTTAACAATGATAAACTATAACTTATGCTTACTTGCCGCTATGCACGTATAATAAAATAAAACAATAGTTGTACTGAATCCACCGCATGTGTCGAGATGAATAACAAATTCATTTGTTGAATATGGCAGGCAAGCGTCATCTCATTAAAGGACGTTGAGCCTCATCTCATTAAATGATGTTGAAGATCCTTCCCCAGTCGTTGAAGATCCTTACGCAGTAGCGACAATAAGAGATGCATTTGAATAACTAATCACAATTTAGAAAAATGTTTTAAAATAATTAAAAAAATCAAATTGTAATGTTATACCTTTAAAAATGCTCAAAACTGTTTTGGTCAAACCCCAGCTAATAGACGATCAATAGCATATCACCGCAAGTGGCAGGTATAATAACCAATATCCCTTCACATTATTTTGAATGATCTTAAAAAAACCCAATTTCATAAAACATTTAGATTATACATTGTAAAATGCTCAAACTTATATTTAAGGTTAACACTCAAAATTTGTAATATAAAAATAAAACTTATATTTAAGTTTAACCCTTAAAAAAATTGTGAAAAAAAAATACAAATGCCATCAACTTTGAATTGTACAAAATATTATATTATTTTATTTTAAGTTTAACACTCAAATAATTGTGAAAGAAAAAATACAATTGTCATCCATTTGAATCCTACCTACAAAATATTATTTTATTTTATTTAAATGTGTCTAGGAAAAAGGTACCCATTAAATGAGAACAACAACAAAAAAATGCATATCCATGCCAAAAAAGAAAGGGTTATTTATTTAACAAGATGGGCCCCCAACTTTTCACAATATATATAAAAAAACAAAAATACCCCATCATTCGGTAAGCCAGATGCTTCGCGAACCAACCATATGAGGAGTAGTCTGGTGCATTCCGTTGCACTTCCATAACCCTCGTTAAGGGGCACACTCCGATATCGTTGATGTCCAATAGCTTTTATAGTAATGGCTGGATTGACCACTGCCTGAGGAGTTGTTTTATATTAATTGAGTATGGAAAAACTTGAGGAGCCCTTTTATATTAATTGAGGAGCCATTTTATATTAGTTGAACGAGCCCCCACAGTGACCGTAAAAAAGTCAAATCCTTACGCCATGTTTTTTTTCCATGATATATTTTATCTAGAGTATGTTATTATTTAGGGGTAATGGTAGTCAAGGTAGAAAGTTCTTTTCCCGAGAGTCAATCAATTTTGATGTAGTAGTTCAGTCAATTGTGGGGTAGCAGTTTGAATGTTTAATAAATTTATTTTTTGGTTTTCTAAATTTTATTTTTTATTTTTAAGAAATAACAAATTTTTTAAATCATATTTTTAATGTATAAATAAATTTAATTTGATGAAAATTTATAGGGTTTTTAACCACTCATATCTATTAAAATTAGTAAAAATCATTAAATATTTTAAATGTAAACATTCACATAATATTAGCTTACCTTAAAGACAATAATTTTATTAATTAAAAAATTATAATATTAATAAAAATAATTCAATTTTATATTAATTTGTTTAATAAATTAATAAATTTGTTTAAACGGTTCATGATTTAAAATAAATAAAACTACATAAATAATATTTGTATTACTGTGTTGAACAACCAACACAATTAGTCGGGTACGAAAGAATTTAATTGTTATATTATGCTATACCGTGCTCAACAACCAATAAACTTTGATATGACACTGATACGAAGGATGAGGTTAAGTATGCTATCCGTGCGTTTGAAATTTTAAAAGAAATGGGTAGCCAACATTTTATCTATATGCTAAAAGGTTTAAGTAATGCAATATTGTATTAGAATATATGTTAAATTATAATGTAGGTAATATAGTTTGTATTATCTAGATTCAAATTGTAATTTGTTATTTTAAAAAAATGAGGTAAAAACTTAAATTTTAAGAGTCAATATTTTTACACACTAAAATTTTAATAATTTTATACTTACTAAGAAATTTTTAATCATTCAATTTCAATAGTTTTACACTTACTAATATTTTTTTTTTATTTCTCACTATAATTTTATTTAAATTTACATTTCATGATTTTTAAACATTTAAATCATATTTTATAATACAAGAAACATTGAAATGTTTTATGTTTTTCAATTATTACAAATACAACTAATAATATAAAAAATATTAAAATGTTTATTTTTTATTTTTTATTTAGTTTTACAGATTATATAATTTAGTCTTATTTTAGTTTTAAAACATTATTTTATCAATTTTCAAATTTAATTAATAATATAAAAAACATTAAAAAGTTTTATCTTTTTTCTATTTAGTTTTACAATTTATATAATTTAATCTTATTTAGTTTTAAATCATTATTATTATGAATTTTCAAATCCACCAAAGGCAGGGATTAAGTTAAACAAGGAGATGAAATGATATACGTGTCTAATATAATAATCCTCCGAATCCTCACAATAATTCACCATAAGTTATTTATTTCATGATCGCTTTATTGTTGACATATACTTGACAACGATAAAAACAAAAAATAACTTATGGATGGGATCCCAAGTAAACCCATTAATGAAGACTAATGCACCTCATCCACGGGGATTTTGATTTGAATAACAAACATCTTCAAGTATACGATTATATGTTAGTCTTAATCGTTTATTATACCCATGGGGAAAGTCCGAAGTTTTATTATACATTTTGAATAACAAACAACCCTCAATTATTATCTTTTGACAAAAAATATTCATTACTTGTGCATTTTAATTATATTAAGTTCCATTGTTCAACATGTATTTCCCAACTAACTCAGCAGGGACTGCCTTGCCATACAACCCATGCAATTATTATAACTTTTTTAGTTGTTATTTATGTAATATATACATGCAATTATTATAGTGGCAATATTCTTATTGCAAAATTTCATTTCATATTAATAATTACTATTGACATTGTTAGCCTTATGAACATTATTTTATATTTTAGCCATTAAATGGAGATGTGGATCCAAACACTTATATGTATATAGTCTTTAAATCTCTGTGTTATGACTTTTCTATTGTAGTTGTTATTTATGTAATATATACATGCAATTATTATATCTTTTCTAGTTGTTATTTATGTAATATATACATGCTATTATTTTAGTAGCAATATTTGTATTGCAAAATTTCATTTCATATTAATAATTACTCTAGACATTGTTAGCCCTATTATTTATGAGCATTATTTTATCCCTCAAGTGGAGATGTGGATCCAAACACTTATATAGTCTTTAAATCTCTGAGGAAACTTGTAAGATTAACTTGAGACACATCATAGAAAGGTAATAATCGTAATGGAATGGTGTTATAGATTGATGCCTATTAACAACCAATGAAAGTGTGGAAGAATATAATTGTCTACGGCACAATAATTAAATAAAGTTAAAATCACAAGTTGTGAAGTTTTAATTGTATAGTGAGTTAACAAACCGAATAACATATAGATAACTCATCTCTATAAAGATTAGATGTTAATTTAGCAATAAAGAAATTGAACAATTATTAACAATGAAAAGAGAACAAGATATTTGCTCAATCTATATTGTTTATTATTGCTACATGAATAAGTACAAACTCTCAGCATAGATCATCGTTATGTATGCATAACTCACATAAGAAAATCATTGCAAGAGTTGATCTTACAAGGTATAAAGAAATCATGTAATCTAAAGTCTATTTTCTAAGAGATTTTTGCGTACATGTAATTTACATATTTATATAAGAATGAGTGATTAAGTGATTACTAGAGGTAGTCCCTACGGTTAACATTGTGCACATTGAATGAGGATGATCATTGCCTTGTCTTTTTATTTCATGATAGCTAGGGTCTTTGTTGACTTGGACAAATTTGATTAATGTCACACATCCTAAGTTGCCCTCGTCGCCTTGATAAGCCATACAGTGAATTGTGTAACTCCTCTAGGTTGTGATGTGGCATAATGTGTCGAGTTGAGTTATCATTAAGGTGGCACAGGGAGTTGGCTACTAAGCTAGCACTAAAAGGATTTGGCATTAATGCATTGAAGGTTAACATTGGTTGGGCATGAGAAGTTTGGTGTGGTAAAGAATTAGCTTTAGTTGTGCAAGAGGATAACACAACAAGCATTGTAAAGCACTAGGGTAATGTTGTTCTTGCAAATGGAGACTTTGTGAATGTCTCATGCAAATTAGAGTTGCAAAAATACACAAATCCATTCCACAAGATCATTACTTAAAATTATTTAGACACAATCACCTATGTTATCCCAATGGCAAAATTGTCAACTCTTAACCATGGGACCCTAAATTTGGTATATGTAAATATTGTTGGAAAGAAGGAATAGTTCAATGTGTTGGATCGACTATTGCACGATAATTCTTTATGTGATCATTCTTATCATGCATGCTTTGATAAACACACCCAATCTTAACAATTTATATAATCTATGGTACCATTGTATTTAAAGGTTATATGACCTATTTAACAAAATACAAATGTTCATGTCAATAATTTTATAAGTACAATACAACAAATTCATTTTTCATAAATTACAAATTCCATTGGACATGCACTAATTCATGATGAACAAGAAGCACGAATGTCAACAAGTTCATTGCATTTATGCTTGGATTTTTCATGTTCCAAGATGAGGAAGTTAACTTATAATTATGTTTTGGCATGGCAGCGTATACCTGTTGCTATGCAGGTATAATAAAATAAAACAATAGTTATATTGAATCCACCGCATGCATCGAGATGAATAACAAATTCATTTGTTGAATATGGCAGGCAAGCGTCATCTCATTAAAGGACGTTGAAGATCCTTCCACAACCTACACAACCACGGCAATAAGAGATGCATTTGAACAACGAATCACAATTTAAACAAATGTTTTAAAAAAATTAAAAAAATCAAATTGTAATGTTATACCTTTAAAAATGCTCAAAATTATTTTGGTCAAACCCCAGCTAATAGAGGATCAATAACATATCCAATACTATATACCACGGCAAGCGGCAGGGATAATAACCAATATCCCTTCATATTATTTTGAATGATCTAAAAAAACCCAATTTCATAAAACATTTAGATTATACATTGTAATTCACATTATTTTGAATGATCTAAAAACAACCCAATTTCATAAAACATTTAGATTATACATTGTAAAACGCTCAAACTTATATTTAAGGTTAACACTCAAAATTTGTAATATAGAAATAAAACTTATATTTAAATTTAACCCTTAAGAAAATTGTGAAAAAAAAATACAAATGCCATCAACTTTGAATTGTACAAAATATTATATTATTTTATTTAAATGTGCCTGGGGAAAAGGTACCCATTAAATGAGAACAACCAAAAAATTAAAAAATGCATATCCATGCCAAAAAAGAAAGGGTTATTTATTTAACAAGATGGCCCCCTAACTTTTGACAATATATATAAAAAAACAAGAAATATTTATTAATATAACATTGGGGGAAGTGAAGGCAGCAATAAGACTTCAAAGTTTTTGGTCAATAAGATATCACATAAATGAGATTTAAAATTTAAAATAAATAATTATTTTTTAAAACTTTGGATAAAGGGGTGTATATTTTATGGTCAACCATGAACTAATAGAAAGTGAAGCCTAACTCAAAGCTATATACCATGCCTATGGGCAGGTATAATAAGGGCTTTATCAAAATAATTTAGGCAATAATATTTTTTGCTTTATAATATTAAAAACTTAAAACCATTTAATTGTAAGGTTGCTAAATTTACATATACTTTAGGAATAAATTGCAATAAATTTATTTTATAAATAAATTGTAATAAATTTAAATGAGATTTTTATATTATAATAATTTTCAATTTTCAAGGCATAAGAATGATAGCTACATCCATTTAGAATTATTTTGATGATATTTAATCATCATCAAAGACATATTTAATGATAGCTACAAAGACAAAGGTGTTTCTAATTATGTAGTTGTTTGTGATAAGTATAACTATTTGGTGGCTCCAACTTTGACATGATTTCCATGACAAATTGAAGAAAACTAAATGATTTTAATGAGAAAAAAAATCACAAAATCCCATAAGTTTATATCAAAGTAGCTCATCCTACTAATATAACTATGATTAATTTTTAAATTAAAATTATCTAAATTGTGTTTTACTGTGTAAATTTCATTTTTTGTTGATTTATGAATAGGGTAATACTTTTTCTTCAATCTAACAGGTCATAATAACTCCCTTTATTAATACTATGTCAACACGTATATACTACCATGTAGCCTTGTTAAAAGTTAAATCTAACCTATATAACATACTTATCACACCACCACAATAAATTACATACATTATATTATGTAATATAATAAATATTATATAAATTAAAATATATATTATAAAATGTTAAATGTTTAAATTCTTTTTAAATGTAATTTATATTTGGTTCGTTCAACTCAACTAAAAATAAATTTAGGTTAATTCGTTGTGAATCTATGTCAAATTTTATGACAATGTAGTTATTTGTGTTAATTTTTCTCATTTAAAATAACAAAAACTTTAAATGAAGTTGATTTCTTTTAAGATTATGAAACTAGCTTATTTGTTAGCATATTGTTTATGTTTCACGTGAATCATCATCATCAATAATTATAGGGTGTCAACTATCGTCTCAATTTCTAAATCTACTTTGCAGGGACTAACTGCCATGCAACCCTTGTTATATATTAATTAATCTATATTATTATTTATATTAATATAAATTATAATTTAAATTAAATAAGAATTAATTTTATTTAAATTAAAAAAATAGATTAACAAATACACAATATATAACTGAATTCAAAAACATATCACCTCACTATCAAAATTGATTTTATATTTTTAAATGCATTTTTCATATGTACATAACATCAATTTGGTGGTTGGCTTGGTTGTGACCTTAAAACTAGATTATTATTATTATTATACAGTTTGAGTGGGCCTAATGATTGAGAACATGTATTTCCTCATAAGAGATCGCATTGTCAAATCCAAAGGGGAGTAGAGTATGTATATCTTTGTAGACTTTACTAATCAAAATCGTTGAACAAATGGAGTCTCATACACCAATTTGATGTCTGGAGAGAGGAACTCTATAAAAACTATTAATATTGGTTGTAGATTGTCACTTGTAATATGCATATAGTGAGATATTTGTACTTTAATGTCAAAGGTCCCATGTAGCTAAATGGTATTGTAGCTAGCTCGTGGTCAATATATTTATTATTGATTCATACATAAGAACTTTCCATATATTAAGGCAAGGCATGTAGGATGCAAATGCAATATGATGAAATAAAGACGAAGACTGGTTTAAATGGGACGAATGAGAGGGGATGAATGACAAGGAATAGGAACTATTCTTAAAGCCTTTTGGAATATGTATAGAATAGGTATAGTATCATAGACTAAGTTTTATATTTTATTGGAGTTGAAGTTGGAGCTGGAGTTGAAACTGAAGCAAAATGCTTATGTAAGAAAGATGTTTTAAATAAATAAAAGAACTATTGAGAAGGAATCAGGAGGAATTTAGTTGTTGAATGGTTCTTAAAATTTTAACAAAAAGAATTTTCAATTGAATGAAAAAATAGAAATAGAAAAAAAAAACAACTTTCAATTTTCAAAATGGTTTGTTGTACCTGAAATTTGATCTTTGAATGTCGTTGGAAATTCCATCTCTTTCGTTGAGACTGAGTATTGTGATTTGCACGAGAGGAATTTGGATATTACTCACTGATATTTGAAAGTGAGTGAGTTTACCAAATTACGAGTTATGTGGGCCACGCTAAATCCAAAACAAATGTGGGTAGATTTAATTGCTTGTTACAGGAAACGATTTAATAAAAATTCAACATTTTTACCCATCAAATTCCAACCCATAATGAAATAATTCTATCGATGAAAACTTGGAATACTTTGACAACCTTAAATGGAAAAGCCCGAGACATAATGTCAAGTACACTTATATAGAGTTCCAACCCTTAGTGGAATAAGTCTATGGATGAAAACTTTGAATGCTTTGACAACGTTGAATGGAAAAGCCGTGAGACATAGTGCCAAGCAGGCTTGGAATTTCAAATTTAACCAGCCTGTCAAGACAAAAATTGATGACGGTTAAATTATTTTCATGCCTGTCACTTCACGTTTTACCCAAAATCATAAATGTCAAGATTCTGCACCCTCTTCCGGCGATTCACTATCTTGATTCCAAGCCACCTATAATAACTTTTCACATTTAATTAGAGTTTATGAGTAATTAGGGTTTATATTTTAATTTCGAGAATTAGGGTATATTTCGATAAATTTATGGATGTATGAGCTTTTTCTTATTTAATATTTATTTATTTAATAGAACCATGATCCTAGCGATTACATGGTCGAGATGTGCTACCGCAAGAATCTTCATATTATTTCCATGAGTAGTGTGCCAACATCCTCCCGTTTGCTTTACCCCAATCTATTCCTAAAATGGAACAAAACGTCGAGAGCCGCTCAAAAATCACATTAATGATGAGTGATCAAATTTGAAGGGCTGGTCCTAATTTCAGTGAGAAGAGTATATATTCATGCAACACTTCCACTATGAAAAGTTTCCAAAAAAATTACATTTCAATAGACAACAAAAAATTAATCTTACACTTCATTAAAAAATGTGTTAAATAAAATATTACATTTTT
>SNQJ01S0138195.1:25364-46560 GCA_010110895.2 Picea sitchensis | reverse complement strand
CCATTTCGGACTGCATATTCAAGAATCTATGGCTCTTGTTATACCACGAATAAATAGGCACGCACAAGAAAAACATTGGCTATGGAAATTTAGTTGGACTTGAAACCATCAGAGCATATGCAATTTCTTATTCTGGTTAATGGAAGTTCGACTGTAATAAATTGTTAACGAGCTCTTTCAAAATAATAGTGCAATTTAGATTTACCTACCAAGGATCCCAGGGCCAATCCAGAATTTAAATATTTACAGGGTACGCTGCAAGCTGTTGTGAAAATCCAGGTTAGATTCTAATAGGAAAAGACAATTCCACTTGGAAAAATCCATAGATTCTTATGCAACCCTATCTTTTACAGTGATCAATTGAAGAGTGCGTGTAAAAATCCGAAGGTATTTTTTTGGTTTTCAATCATAAATTAACGGGCCTAGGTATAGGGGATCTATTTACGCTTTGGATAGTATTGATTTTGTAAACAAGAGACTATTTATGCAGAGACATCTACCAGAGAATTCATCCTATTTCATCAAGGAGATCAACTAAAATTAAACAGAAAATCCACTCAAGAGAGCATTATTCTGTTCATATTTATATACAAGATTTAAATCAATTCAACAACAAAATTATAAATAAAACTAACATACGGAGTGATATTCTGTGCATTTTATTACAGGGGTTATATGTAATGTAGTGTAAACATTTTACATGTAATATTCAATTCCGTCAAAATAATATATGATTGCATATAAATGATAGGAAATTGGTATGTCATTCCAAGATTTCTTCTACGTGCATATATAGTATACAGAATTTAGAAATTCCATAAACAAAAAAATAACCATACTCTTAATATTGCGACCCAAAGATTTGATCAAGTATGAGGATAATCTTCAATTGGAAACTTGTGTTGCTTTCTTTGTTCTTTTTTTTTCTTGCTAACAAAGCGACCTCACCGGTAGCTCCTAGGGAATGCTAGAGGTACTTTTCTTCCTCCTTAGCCCCTCGAGTTGCAAATAGGTCACACACAAAAAATGAGATTAGTAGCTCAAGCTTTCCCTCACAAGGATATGATTCCAGCTCCTACAAAAGACTTGCAACCCAACTCACACAAGTAAACTAATCACAGATAAATTTTGACAACATTACAGTCATCCAACAATAGGGTGTTTTCCTCCTTACTCTTCCTTCTTTTTATAAGAAAATTTGTCTTGACACTTGTCAATTCATGCATAACTAAATAATTTTTAATACTTAAATTAGAGATTATTCACCCCCAACACATGTCACACTTCCCTCATGTTGCACATGTTTTAATTTCTTTCAATTAGATAAATTTTGAATTTTTCCTCACCTCTTCAATTAGTTCCTAGATTTTCTCTTAGTTGTCCCTTAGTTCCCCAATTTCTCTTTTATTGTGTCTCCTAAATAATTCAGAGTTGGAGAATGATTAAGACTTTTATCTTAATTAGGATTTAGATTCTAGATTGACTTAGGATTCTATCTCTATGTTGACTACCCATTTTGTGATGACATCATTTTCTTTTAATTAAAAACTGTTTTTATTCATTTCATGCACACATTGTGCACATGGCTTAAATTTTATTCTCTCTTCTCTAGATTTTATTTAGTCTAATTTCCCTTAGACCCCTTTCTATAAAATTCATCTAGGCATAATAATTAGACTTATATTTTATTATGTTTCCTATTTATTAATAAATATAATTTAAATATCTTTTCTAATCAATTCTAATTATTTGTTTTATTCTCTAAGGTCTTCAAATTTTTTATTAACTTATTAATTTATTCATGCGACATGCCCTTCAACACCCACATACATGCTCCAAGGGTATCACTCACCATTCTTTTTGTTTTTATCTATGACTTATTTTGGAAGTTCTCATATACTTGGAGTCAATACTTCACTTGTCGACCTTGTGTGAGACTAAGAGATTACTGAAGAATAACGAATCATTCTTATTGCGCACCCCTTAGAAATTCTCATGAGAGATAGTCTCAGTCTACCCTCATGACACCGTGAATCTCTCAGGTACAAGGTAGTCATTAATCTTCAGTTCAGGTCATGGTGTGAGTGGTATTAGGCTATGATAGGGATGTTTCCACACCTATCCTTAATCTATCTGATATGTGTGTATGACCCATTTACTCCAGATGTGAGTCAGATTAGAAAGTGTCACCATCCCTGCATCCACTGAAAAAGTTAATATTATTAGCTCTTATACATGAAATCTATAGCTAAAATCATCATAATACATGTGTAACAAAAACAAGTACTCATAATCAAAGTCAATAGTCCACTCCTTGAATCAATCCAGAGTTGAAGGAATTATGTCGATGCTATCAACATTTTCATTATGTCACATTTCCTGCACACTCAGGAAACCTCATCATAATACCTGCCAATAATATACATCAATATTAATACCATATCAAAATTTCAATACTCAATCATAATTTATGATGTTTAGTCGGATCACTTGCATGCAAGTGTCAAATAATAATTAGTGTTATGAAAATGTGGTGAGTGAAAATCTAGATGTTATAGAACTAAAATGTATTATGTACATGTGACTTAGGTTGGTGAGTTTGTAAAGTTTAAAGGGATGGAGTGCGTATACATGTAATACTTCCTTATATATTAATAAAATACATCATTGGTTATGAGACATATAAGGACGATAGATAGGGCGATATGATTCCATGAGAGAGGGGGTTGATGGGATGCTCCTTAATTTTTAACTTTTCTTTACCCACATTGGGTGAAGGGGAACGCGAGTCTCTTGGGGGGACCACATTATTGATATTTAAACCTGGCCTGATGGTTGCTTGGGGGTTTTTCTGCTGGTAACTCATTCATTTGTCGGTTCATTTATTTTTGGTTGTATGCACTTTACATGTTTTGGCTGATTCATGTGCTCTTGGTATGGGAATGGAGAAAAACAGATGGAGGTTGAGATCCATTTATAGATGGTTGTGATAATTTATTGATCATTCTAGAAGTGAATGGATTCCTGTGTGCATGCTATTGATGGAAGTTTAGAAAGAATTGTCCATAGTTGAGAACCCTTAGATTTTTTAACATGGATATTTCCTAACCAGTAGAACATGAGCCTTGGAGAGAAATTGAACAACATGCGGGAGTGCATGGCATATAAAATAGTTCACTTCTTTGGTTTATGCAAAATGAAGGGGAAGATAGCTGGAAAAATAGGATTACTGTGTGATCTGGAAAACCTGAGAGCTTGGTAGCTAACTACTATGTGTTTAGATTTGGTCGAGGACCCATCCTTGTGGATTCATATCCCTGGATTTGGGGTGACACTGTTGTTGAGAGTGAATGAACAACAATATCTATGGTTTGGAGGAACATCCTTGGTATGCAACCAATTGGTGAATTGTTCAATTAATGATAAGTTCTCTCTGTGTTTTCCTATATATTTGTATTCAAATGTGTATTTATTTATCTCTAAGATGTAATTCTATGTGAATTCTAGTTGCTTATTGTTGTGGATGGAATATTGTTCATTTCTTGGATGGTTTAACATGAATATTTTTATTACATGTGCTCCTTTGATGCTTCCTTGTTAACTGATTGAACAAGATTTCAAAATTAGTTAAAGAAGTGCATTCTTGAGGTAGTGATACAGACCCCCCTTACTCTCTTTTGGGGCAGTGTGACCTCCTGGTCAAGGATATTAATATATTGAGCTGAATTAGCTCTTTGGGGACTTCAGTAGCCCTTAAAATGAATGACACAGGTCCCTCTTTACATGTGACCTCGAGATGTGACTTGGGGCTTAACTTTGAAGGGCACTTCGGGCTTCGGCTTCAGCTAGTTTTGTAACAACTGTAACACTCTTCTCCGAACCCTAAACTGTGAACTCACCAGGGAAGATCTACGATTCTCGTTTCTCCCACAACCAATGATAGTGATTCGTTTGGACTTGGGACTTTGATACTTTTCTATCCCTCTTACTTCTTAACACAACTTCCATGAGTTGTTGAACACTAAGCAGCTTGATCGGTGCCCATATTTTATCTTCGGGCTTCGACAGTTTCTATTGGTCATCTACATGACACAACGCCTTTTATCTCCTAATGCCAAAATGAAGAACAAGTTCTCCTCCTGGATAGCTTCTCCCCCCCAAAAAATGATGGTCTGCTCTTCAGGTTTCGATAACTTTTATGTTGTGCTACCCCTTCGTTCCGAATAGTTTTTTCTCCGAAACAAGTGATACACTGACACGTATCCTCCTCTGGATTTATGGCCACAATATTCTCCGCTAGATCGGCCTTTGGCGATTTTCACCCTTCTATGCTTCAAATCCTTCGATTCATGAACTTTCGAAGGAATTCATGACTAACCATCGTGAAACTTCTCCCATATCTGACGATCAAGAATGATTTCTCTTCCTCCCGAAGGGATCTTAGTCGATGACTCGTGAAACCTTCAGAACTCCATTCCCCTTGAATATTTCTCTGTTATATCTCTTGATCTTTCCCTCTCGAACCCTTTGACTCCTTAGAGGGTTACTTCGACACTTAGTCGAATTTCGGATCTTTGTAATCCTTGCAACATATTCATACACAAGACTTAGCTTCTTGTGGGTGACTGTGCATGTATTGCAATAGTCCTTTTGCACTCCTTGCAAAATGGAAATTTTACGCTATCTCTTTTGAGATTATGAGTCTAAATAGACTCTGTCACTCCTTACAATAGATTCTCATGCAAGACTTAAGTTCTTATGGTGACCGTGAACACCTTGCATCAGTCTCTTTTCACTCTTTGCAAATGGAAGTTTCACGCTATCTCTTATGAGATTTTGAATCGAAACAGACTCTGTCAACGCACTCCTTGTAGACTGTATGCACACCTTGCATGAACTCAACAAAGAGAAAACAATCGAAACTTACTCAAACACTTCACAGTTTCATATACTCAACAACATGATTCATTCATTCATGAAAACAAAATAAGAGAGAATTGTAAACAGTAGCAACACCATGCATTGGATCAATTTTAATCTGTTATATTCATTCAAATGTAAATGGCTACATCTATGATAAAACAACAACAAAAACTAAATCACAGCAATCTCCTACTAATTTGCAACAACCACATTCAGGTATACAAAACCTCTATTTGTCCTAGAGGGATCCTAGGGTTCCCTCTGATTACTCATCTACTTGAGAAAAAAAAAACCAACTGTTACTTAATTTTAGTTACACTAAAGCTTAGGAGTGACACTCCTATATCACTCGTGATCATTCATCTCCCAAGCATTTGATCTTCTTTAGTTTTTCAATCAGCTCAAAAAATATTTGTAGGAAACACCAACGTTTAAGATTCTAAATGATTCAAAGGCGCGCTAAGGGGCTGAGTTGTCTCTCCACGTGTGCTTCCTAATGATGCTCCTGCATCATACTCCCCTGGAAGAAAATTCATGGAATCCTATCCATGAGCTCCTACACTGATTGTCCATGCTTCTGGATGTTAGCTTCATTTACCCAATTGGAATATTCTATCGGGTGTCCCTTCCACTTGACCAAATATTCAAAATAGGTCTTCCTCCTAGTTTTCTTGCCAATCCTCTGATCAACAATATTCTCCTCTGTGGATTTTCTTCTACAAGAATTTGCTTTTCCCATTGAATCCTCTCTTTATCTTTTGATCTCTCTGTGTCATCTTCCCTGTAAGGATACAAGTCTGATATGTTGAATATGGGAGAGATGCCCACATCATCTGGAAACTCAATCTCATAGGATTTTTCATCAAACTTCCTTAAGATATTACATGGTCCTATCTTCTTCATCTTCAACTTGTTATATGTTCCTCTTGGGAACCTTTGTTTCTTGAGATGTGCCAAAACCTTATCTCCTACTTCAAATTGAATCTCTTTACGATGTTGATCAACTTTACGCTTGTACTCTTGGCTAGAGTACTGCAACTGCTATCTGCTCTGGCTATAGAGCTTCTGCATTTCTGCAGCAAAATATTCTACTCCAACGCTTATGATCTCACTCTGTTCCAAGTCTCTCAACTCATCTACTCCTATTAGTTTCATTTCATACAATATTTGGAATGGGCTCTTCCCAGTGCTCCTGTTTGGTGAATCATTGTATGCAAGTTATGCTTGTGGCAGAATCTGATCCCACTGACTATGATTCTCAGTAACCAGACTCCTCAATAAGTTTCCCAAACTTTTGTTCACCACCTTATTCCGTCCATCTATCTGAGAGTGATAAGTTTAGCTGAAGAACAAATATGTCCCCAAATTCTTCCACGGTGTTCTCCAAAAATGACCAAATAATTTGGTATCTCTGTCTGAGACAATACTCTTGGGTAATCCATGAAGTCGAACAACTTCCTTGAAAAATAAATTTGCACATGTGTTGCATCACTAGTATTCTGGCATGGGATAAAGTGTGCCATCTTTGAAAATTGGCACAGGCAGCACTCCTCGGAGCACGCCCGCTCTCACAGGATCTTCTTCTTCTCGGCCCGAAGAACTCCAAGGTCCTTCTATTTCCCTATCAGGAAATCTGCACCCCACAGATTCTCTTCTTCTGCGCGATCCCCCTTCCTTGATTTATCGGAGGATCGGAAGTCGTGGCTTCGCAAGTTCTCTGTTGATCACTGGGCTCTAAAATCCCCGAGACCTGATGGCTTTAGTCAACGTTGACTTTCTCTCACCTTATCGAGATTTATTCTCTATCACGATTTCGCAACTCACGATCTCAAACACTTCACTTTACCGACTCTCGACTTGCGGTATGCCAAAACTCCGACACACGCATGAGCTGTCTCTTCGACTCCCCGTCGCTTCTATCGAAATATCGGACTTCGTGGGATCGCGAATACGGATGTCGATGGATCGACACTTCTCACCGCGATACCCCAATGACTTATGCCACCTGTCCTCCACTATCTCTTGCTCTGGCCCACACAACTCTCCTGTCGGAATATCGCGTATCGCAACTCCGAGCTACAAGAATACTCTGCCTTTAAAAACCCCGATTTTCCGAACCCCGACTTTCTTGGATATCCCGACACGCGTCCTCAACAATGAACGGTTCAGGGCTCGTCGGGATATCGCGTATCGTGATATTGCCATTCTTGTTGCACAATTTTGGAGCTTCGACTCACGAATCCCCGATACACGATACCATGTGTAAATCTGACGGTCCCTATGACTCGGGATCGATGACTCTGCCCCTCCTGAGCTTCGAACCTCTTTCAAACTTACACTGTAGCCTCCTCGCACCTCTGTGAGATCCAACGGCCCACGGAACTTCAGGAAATCTCCTCCAATGATTTCGTCCATCCGTTCTCCCTTTGATGATTCTGTGAAATGAAGAGGTGTCTCCCCATGAGAATCGTTCGCCCGCTCGCCAACCTGCGACGCTTCTCCCAGACTTTCCACGGTAGCTTCCCTGCACTTATCCCTTCAGTGAATTCGAAGACCTACCCCTCCTGAGATTCTCCACGACTCTCAAGTCCTTCAAGAAATCTATTGCACACACTCCTTGCGACAACCCCTTCAACCTCGACTGAGTGTTGAATTTTATCGACTCTGTGCACTCCTGCAACAACAGTCTTAATTCCCTTTGCTCAGAATCGCAACTCTGAGTCTTAACTTGGACTGTGCACTCCTTGCATGGCTCTATGCCACTGCATCTCTGAGATGAATGGAAATAAAAGTTATCTCTAATTAAACCCTTATGTCAACACACTCCTTGCGGACGATTCAACTGCACTCCTTGCAGGAATTCTCTGGTTCAAATTAGAGAAACAATTGAAACTAATTCCTTGTTCCCTCCAGACTTCAATTCAACCATGAAATCACATACACAGCATATAAAAGAAAATGTATAATAGGAAGCGAACATTCATGAGCATAGAATCAATACATNTCTATTAATTCAAATGTCTGTACATGGGTGTTCTTCATACACTATTCTTTGCTTTCTCTTCTGCTTCTTCTGAATGCTGAGGGGTTATTGTTACAATAATACAATGAGGGTGTCTATATCCGTTTTCCCACTTGGACTCTAAAGCTATCAAATCTAGAATTAAATTCCTATCTAACTGCATTAAATCTATTAAATGCCGACTATCTACCTAAAGGACGAGAGCTATCCACTCAAGGTCCATTACAACACATAAAGGCGCTTCTTCTTAAATGACTCATTTAAGATTTGCACAACAGTCCCAAATCATTTTCAACTGGCTTGTCCAACTGGCTTGTGCTAGCTTGTCCAACTGTCTTCCGCTCCATGCTGGCTCGCTTGATGTGCTGGCGATGCTCCTGCATCATACTCCTTGGCTTGAAAACTTTCATGGGCTCCTGTCCATGAGTTCCTGCATGGTCTGTCCATGCTTTTGTATCTCTACTTTAGTCTCCCAGCTAGCATCTTCTACTGGATGGCCCTTCCATTTGACCAGATACTCATAGTATTCCTTTCTCCTGGTCTTCTTACCTACTCTCTTGTTCAGTATGCATTCCATCTGTGGTTTTTCTGCAACTGGCAATTGTTTTATCCACTGGATCACTGGCTCCTCAGTTCCAGTTTCTTCTTCCCCAGTCGTGTATGGATATAAATCTGCAATATTGAATATTGAAGATATTCCGATGCCATCTGACAACTTGATCTCATAAGCATTTTCTCCGAATTTTCTTAAGACCTTGGATGGCCTGATTTTCTTCATCTTGAGCTTATTGTATGTTCCCCTCGGGAACCTTTCCTTCCTCAAGTGTGCTAGAACTAGATCACCAACTTCAAACTGAAGTTGTCTCTGATGCTGATCTGCTCTGCGCTTATACTCCTAGCTTGATTTCAACAGTCGCTCCTTCACCTGGCTGTGAAGTTCTTTCATCGCCTCAACGAATTCTTCTACACTAGTGCTGCTAGTAGCAGTCTGTTCTAAATCTCTCAGTTCAGAAACTCCCCTTGGCTGCATTCCATATATAACCTGAAATGGACTCTTCCCTGTGCTTCGATTCACTGAATCATTGTATGCAAACTCTGCATGTGGCAATATGTGGTCCCAACTGCTATGGTGCTCCATCACCAAGCTCCTCAGCAAGTCTCCCAGACTCCTGTTGACCACTTCTGTCTGTCCATCTGTCTGAGGATGATAAGATGAACTAAATGCCAAGTTAGTTCCTAACTTCTTCCATAAGGTCCTCCAAAAATGCCCTATGAATTTAGTGTCCCTGTCCGAAACTATGCTTTTCGGCAATCCATGAAGTCGAATGACCTCCTTGAAAAACAGATTTGCAATGTGAGTCGCATCACTGGTCTTCTAGCATGGTATGAAGTGTGCCATATTTGAAAACATGTCCACGACCACAAAGATTGAATCAACACCTCTTTGTGTCTTTGGCAACCCCAATACAAAATCCATGCTTATCGCCTCCCATGGCCTCTCTAGTATGGGAAATGGCTGATAAAAACCTGCATTCTCCTTTCTCCCCTTTGAATGATGGAAAACTCTGCATATGTCAACGAACCTCTTGACATCTTCTCGCATTCCTCGCCAAAAGTATGATTCATTTAGCTTTGCGAATGTTTTGTCATGGCCAAAATTTCCTTCTAATCCACCACTGTGCTTCTCTTTCAACAGGTTCTCCCTCATGGAGCATTTCGGAATACACAGTTGATTGCCTCGGAACAACAATCCCTCTTGGATCATATAATATATCCAAGGGCTCCTATCTCTGAGAACTGGATTCTCAGTTGCTTCATACGCCTCTGCAAAATATGCATCACCTGTATACATGTCCCTGAGATTTTCAAAACCCAATGTTTTGACTTGAAACTCCTGCAACAGCAAACACTTCCTTCTTAAAGAATCAACAACTTTTTTGGTAGTACCCAAAATGTGCTTAATCACAAATGTGAAATTCTGCATATACTCTACCCATTTTGCATGCTTCTGATTCAACTTCTCTTGTTGAGTCACAAACTGCAATGCATGATTATCACTGTACAATACAAATTCTTTCGGGATCAAGTAATGCCTCCACTTCTTCAGTGCCTGTATGATAGTGTAAAATTCTTTATCATATGTGGAGTACTTTAGTTTCACCTCATCTAGCTTCTCACTGAAATATGCAACTGGTCTGTCTTCCTGACTCAAGACCGCTCCTATGGCAAACCCGCTTGCATCACATTTCACCTGAAATGTTTTCTGAAAATCCGGTAACACCAACACTGGTTGCTCTGTGATGTTCCACTTCAACAGATTGAAGCTCTTCTTAGCCTTTGCTGTCCAATGAAAATATTTATGACGCTTCTTCACTGTATCCATCATTGTTGCGCTGATTCCACTGAAATTCCTCATGAACTTTCGGTAGAAACTAGCCAAACCATGAAAACTTCTCACCTCAAAAATATTTCTCGGTGATGGCCAATTCTTGATCACTTCTACTTTATCCGGGTCCATCTTCAATTCATTCACCGATATAACAAACCCCAAGTAAATGAGCTTTGTCTTCATGAATGAGGAATTCTTCATATTAATCAACAACTTCTCCTGTTGTAGCTTCCTCATCACAATGGTCAAATGCATCCGATGTTCGACCACTGATTTACTGTAAATCAGTATGTCATCCAAATAAACAATGACAAATTTCCCGATGAATTCCCTCAGGACTTCATTCATCAACCTCATAAAAGTACTCGGTGTGTTTTTCAAACCAAATGACATGACTATCCATTCATACAAACCTTCGTTGGTCTTGAAGGCTGTCTTCCATTCATCGCCTTCCCTCATGTGAATCTGGTGGTATCCGCTCTTCAGATAAATCTTTGAAAATTACTTTGCCCCACTCAGGCAATCCATTAGATCATCCATTCTCGACAATGGAAATCTGTACCTGATGGTTATCTTATTTATCGCTCTTGAATCGGTACACATTCTCCAGCCTCCATCCTTCTTTGGACTGAGTATTGTCGGAACAACACATGGACTCAAGCTTTCCCTGACCAATACTTTGTCCATCAATTCCTGGACTTGCTTCTTGACCTCTTCATTCTCTCACGGCGTCAATCTGTACACGGCTTTGCTCAGAAAATTGGCTCCTGGTATGAGGTCTATATGATGACTCACACTTCTCATCGGTGGAAACGAATGAGGTAAGTCGTCCACTATGATGTCAGCGAAATCTTCTTGTAGTTCCTGAATCTCCTCTGGCAAATCATCCACTCTTGTGCTAGTTAGAATAATCCTCGGTTTCCTGAACACAAAGAATTGTGCATCTTCCTTCTTCTTAACCTCTGTAAGAATCTCCTTCCCACTCATGAGAAGTACTGTGTTGCTTACTTCTGGCTTCACCTCTTTATCCTTTATCGGAAGAAACATATGGGTTCTCCCATTCTTCTCCAGGATATATGTGTTCATTCTCCCATCATGAATCACATTTCTGTCATATTGCCATGGTCTACCCAACAATAGATGACAAACATCCATGGGAATAACATCACACAAGATTTTATCATTATACCCACCTATCTTCAATTCAACCAAGCATTGTTTAGTAATTGTTACCTGGTGTCCTTTTTGTATCCACGAAACTCTGTATGGGCTTGGATGATCAGTCATATCCAGCTCTAGCTTTTCTACCATCTCTGTAGATACGAGATTATCCATGCTACCACTGTCAACAATAACCTTGCACACCCTGTCCTTGGTCTTGCAAGCTGTTCTGAACAGTCTGGTCCTTTGCACTGAAATTTCCACCTCCTTCTCAGGTGTCAAAAGGACTTTATGCATCACAAGCGATCTTCTGCCTTCTGCGTCTTTGGCCTCAACATCCCGCCTTTGCACCTCGGTGATGTGAGCTTCTCCAATGTCCTTCTTTTTCTCTGGACACTCGTAAGACTTTTGCCCATTCTTTCCACATGTAAAGCATGTGATTACTCCACCTCGGCCTCTTGATCTACCTCTGGTACGAGGAAAAGTGTTTGCATCAGCATAATCCCCTCTCTGTTCATTATGCTGTCCTTTCTGCTCAATGTATGGTCCTCTTTGTGAGGTCCCACTTCTTTCTACTTTACCCTGAGGCTTCTTCCATTCCTCCTTGGGCTTCCGAGTTCTTTCCTAGGCAACTTCTTTGCCTCTGGGATGGCTTCTGCCTCGGCCCCTCTGTCCTTGCTTTCGGCTCAACTTCTCCTCGGCTTTCAGAGCCATCTGATAAGCATCCTCCATCGTTCGGATAGTTACCATACTCAATTCATCCTGAATGTCATATCTCAGACCATTCAGATATCTGGCAACCTTCTCATCATCTCTTTCTCGATGACCTGCTCTGATGTTCAGTCGATAGAATTCCTCAGTGTATTCTTTCACTGTCATCAGCTTCTGTCTCAGGTTCTACATCTTCCTGACCAGAGAAATTTGATAATCTCTTGGGATGAACCTTGCTTTCATCTTCGCAATCATTCGATCCCAACTCTTAATCTTTTTCTTGCCCTTGCAACATCTATCAGCTTGTAGCTTGTCCCACCATAATGTTGCATGTCCTTTCAAGCATGTAACAACATGCTTTACTTTCTTGTCCTCTTTGATAACTTCATAGTTGAAGTAGGTATCAAGAGCTCTAATCCAATCTAGTAGCTCCTCTGCATCAATATTTCCCTCATATACTGGAATGTCCATCTTCGCCTTTGCACCCATCCTGGCGATATCTTTAATTAGACATTCATTCGCTGCATCCTTGGCTGCAACTTTCTCATCGCGTTCAGCCTCAACTTCATCTTCTAAATCGCTGAAATCCCCCACACTAACTGTGCGTCTTTGCGCTGTCGCCATCTCCTTGAGTCTTGCTCAGAGATCACCCATCTGTCTCTCCATTTCTAGATTTCCTACCTGCCTGCCTCTTCTCTACACCTCCCTATCTTCTGGATCAGGTGACTGTCTTTCTCTTCTGGGTGGCATAGTGAATTCTCTCTCTGTCTACTACAGAAAACAAAGAGTCTTCCTCGCTCTGATACCAAACCTGTTGTCCTGTATCAAAGTGCCCTTTACCTCTTGCCTCTCTTGCCTGAAATATACAGACAAGAAATAGGCTCTGATACCAAACCCGGCGTAGGCCGCACTCCTCGGAGCATGTCCGCTCTCACAAGATCTTCTTCTTCTCGGCCCGAAGAACTCCAAGGTCCTTCTATTTCCCTATCAGGAAATCTACACCCCACAGATTCTCTTCTTCTGCGCGATCCCCCTTCCTTAATTTACCAGAGGATCGAAACTCGCGGCTTCACAAGTTCCCTATTGATCACCGGGATCTCAAATCCCCGAGACCCGATGGATTTTGTCAACGTTGACTTTCTCTCACCTTATCAAGATTTCTTCTCTATCATGATTTCGCAACTCGCGATCTCAAACACTTCACTTTACCAACTCCCGACTTGCGATATGCCGAAACTCCGACACACTCGTGAACTATCTCTTCGAGTCCCCGTCGCTTCTATCGGAATATCGAACTTCGCGGGATCGTGAATCCGGATGTCAATGGATCGACACTTCTCGCCGCCAAACCCCGATGACTTATGCCACCTGTCCTCCACTATTTCCTACTGTGTCCCACACAACTCTCCCGTCGGAATATCGCGTATCGCAACTCCGAGCCACAAGAATACTCTGCCTTTGAAAACTCCGATTCTTCGAACCCCAACTTTCTTGGATCTCCCGACATGCGTCCTCAATAATGAATGGTTCAGGGCTCATCAGGATATCGCGTATCGCGATATCGCGGTTCTTGTTGCACAATTTTGGAGCTTCGACTCACGAATCCCCAATACACGATACCATGTGTAAATCTGACGGTCCCTATGACTCGAGATCGACGAATCTACCCCTCCTGAGCTTCGAACCTCTTTCACACTTACACTGTAGCTTCCTCGCACCTCTGTGAGATCCAACGGCCCATGGAACTTCGACAAATCTCCTCCAATGATTTCGTCCATCCGTTCTCCCTTTGATGATTCTGCGAAATGAAGAGGTGTCTCCCCACGAGAATCATTCACCCGCTCGCCAACCTGCGACGCTTCTCCCAAACTTTCCACTGAAGCTTCCCTGCACTTATCCCTTCAGTGAATTCGAAGACCTACCCCTCCTGAGCTTCTCCATGACTCTCAAGTCCTTCAATAAATCTCTTGCACGCACTCCTTGCGGAAACCCCTTCAACCTCGACTGAGTGTTGAAGTTTATCGACTCTGTGCACTCCTGCAGCAACAGTCTTAATTCCCTTTGCTCAGAATCGCAACTCTGAGTCTTAACTTGGCCTGTGCACTCCTTGCACGGCTCTGTGCCACTTCACCTCTAAGATGAATGGCAATAAAAGTTATCTCTAATTGAACCCTTCTGTCAATGCACTCCTTGCGGACGATTCAACTGCACTCCTTGCAGGAATTCTCTGGCTCAAATTAGAGAAACAATTGAAACTAATTCCTTGTTCCCTCCAGAATTCAATTCAACCATGAAATCACATACACAACATATAAAAGCAAATGTATAATAGGAAGCGAACATTCATGAGCATAGCATCAATACATAGAGAACAACACAAACCATGAAATTGAATCAAAGCTTTCTTCTATTAATTCAAATGTCTGTACATGGGTGTTCTTCATACACTATTCTCTGCTTGCTCTTCTACTTCTTCTGAATGCTCAGGGGTTATTGTTACAATAATACAATGAGGGTGTATATATCCGTTTTCCCTCTCGGACTCTAAAGATATCAAATCTAGAATTAAATTCCTATCTAACTGCATTAAATCTATTAAATGCCGACTATCTACCTAAAGGACGAGAGCTATCCGCTCAAGGTCCATTACAACACATAAAGGTGCTTCTTCTTAAATGACTCATTTAATATTTGCGCAATAGTCCCAAAGCATTTTCAAAATTTTGTGCTGACTTGTCCAGCTGTCTTCCGCTCCGCGATGGCTCGCTTGATTTGATGGCGATGCTCCTGCATCATACTCCTTGGCTTGAAAACTTTCATGGGCTCCTGTCCATGAGTTCCTGCACGGTCTGTCCATGCTTCTGTATCTTTTCTTCAGTCTCCCAGCTGGCATCTTCCACTGGATGGCCCTTCCATTTGACCAGATACTCATAGTATTCCTTTCTCCTAGTCTTCTTACCTACTCTCTTGTCCAGTATGGATTCCATCTATGGTTTTTATGTAACTGACAATTGTTTTATCCACTGGATAATTGTCTCCTCAGTTCCAGTTTCTGCTTCCCCAATCGTGTATTGATATAAATCTATGATATTGAATATCAGAGATATTTCGATGCCATTCGACAACTTGATCTCATAAGCATTTTCTCCGAATTTTCTTAAGACCTTGGATGGCCCGATTTTCTTCATCTTTAGCTTATTGTATGTTCCCCTCGAGAACCTTTCCTTCCTCAAGTGTTCTAGAACTAGATCACCAACTTCAAACTAAATTTGTCTCTGATGCTGATCTGCTCTGCGCTTATACTCCTGGCTTGATTTCAACAGTCGCTCCTTCACCTGGTTGTGAAGTTCTTTCATCACCTCAATGAATTCTTCTGCACTAGCGCTGCTAGTAGTAGTCTGTTCTGAATCTCTTAGTTCAAAAAATCCCCTCAGATGCATTCCATATACAACCTGAAATGGACTCTTCCCTGTGCTTCGATTCACCGAATCATTGTATGCAAAATCTGCTTGTGGCAATATGTGGTCCCAACTTCTATGGTGCTCCATCACCAAGCTCCTCAGCAAGTCTCCCAGACTCTTGTTGACCACTTCCGTCTTCCCATCCATCTGAGGATGATAATATGAACTAAATTCCAAGTTAGTTCCTAGCGTCTTCCATAAGGTCCTCCAAAAATGCCCTATGAATTTAGTGTCCCTATCCGAAACTATGCTTTTCGGCAATCCATGAAGTCAAATGACCTCCTTTAAAAAACATATTTGCGATGTGAGTCACATCGCTGGTCTTCTGGCATGGTATGAAGTGTTCCATATTTGAAAACCTGTCCACAACCACAAATATTGAATCATCACCTCTTTGTGTCTTAGGCAACCCCAATACAAAATCCATGCTTATCGCCTCCCATGGCCTCTCTGGTATGGGAAATGGCTGATAAAAACCTGCATTCTGCTTTCTCCCCTTTGAATGCTGGAAAAATCTGCATCTGTCAATGAACCTCTTGACATCTGCTCGCATTCCTGGCCAAAAGTATGATTCATTCAGCTTCGCGAATGTTTTGTCATTGTCAAAATGTCCTGCTAATCCACCACTGTGCTTCTCTATCAACAGGTTCTCCCTCATGGAGCATTTTTGAATACACAGTTGATTGCCTCGGAACAACAATCCCTCCTGGATCATATAATCTATCCAAGGCTCCTATCTCTGAGAACTGGATTCTCAGTTGCTTCATACGCCTCTGCAAAATCTGCATCACCTGCATACATGTCCCTGAGATTTTCAAAACCCAATGTTTTGACTCGAAACTCCTGCAACAACAAACACTTCCTGATTAAAGCATCATCAACTTTGTTAGCAGTACCCGAAATTTGCTTAATCACAAATGTGAAATTCTGCATATAATCTACCCATTTTGCATGCTTCTGATTCAACTTCTCTTGTTGAGTCACAAAATGGAATGCATGATTATCACTGTACAATACAAATTCTTTCGGGATCAAGTAATGCCTCCACTTCTTCAATGCCTATATGATAGCGCAAAATTATTTATCATATGTGGAGTACTTTAGTTTCGCCTCATCCAAATTCTCGCTGAAATATGCAACTGGTATGTCTTCCTGACTCAAGACCGCTCCTATGGCAAACTCGCTTGC
Organism: Picea sitchensis; assembly: GCA_010110895.2. NCBI lineage: Eukaryota > Viridiplantae > Streptophyta > Pinopsida > Pinales > Pinaceae > Picea > Picea sitchensis. Next base: position 29,705 of record SNQJ01S0138195.1, on the reverse strand, counting down.
ATCACATTTCACCTGAAATGTTTTCTGAAAATCCAGTAACACCAACACTAGTTTCTCCGTGATCTTCCGCTTCAACAGATTGAAGCTCTTCTCAGCCGCTGCTATCCAATGAAAATATTTATGCTGCTTCTTCACTATATCCATCATTGCTGCACTGATTCCACTGAAATTCCTGATGAACTTTTGGTAGAAACTAGCCAAACCATGAAAAATTTTCACCTCGAAAATATTTCTCAGTGATGGCCAATTCTTGATCACTTCTACTTTATCTGGGTCCATCTTCAATTCATTCGCTGATATAACAAACCCCAAGTAAATGAGCTATGTCTTCATGAACGAGGACTTCTTCATATTAATCAACAACTTCTCCTGCTGTAGCTTCCTCATCACAATGGTAAAATGATTGAGATGTTCGGCCATTGATTTACTGTAAATCAGTATGTCATCCAAATAAACAATGAAAATTTTCCTGATGAATTCCCTTAGGACTTCATTCATCAACCTCATAAAAGTACTCGATGCGTTTGTCAAACCAAACGGCATGAATAGCCATTCATACAAACCTTCATTGGTCTTGAAGGCTGTCTTCCATTCATCGCCTTCCCTCATCCGAATCTGGTGGTATCCGCTCTTCAGATCAATCTTTGAAAAGTACTTTTCCCCACTCAGGAAATCCATCAAATCATCCATTCTCGGCAATGGAAATTTGTACCTGATGGTTATCTTATTTATTGCTCTTGAATCGGTACACATTCTCCAGCCTCCATCCTTCTTTGGACTGAGTACAGTCGAAAAAGAACATGGACTCAAGATTTCCCTGACCAATCCTTTGTCCAGCAACTCCTGGACTTGCTTCTTGACCTCTTCATTCTCTCGCAGCGTCAATCTGTACGCGGCTTTGCTCGACAAACTGGCTCCTGGTATGAGGTCTATATGATGACTCACACTTCTCATCGGTGGTAATGAATGAGGTAATTCATCCACTATGATGTCAACAAACTCTTCCAGTAGTTCCTGAATCTCCTCTGGAAAATCATCCACTCTTGTGCTAGTCAGAACAATCCTCGGTTTCCTGACCACAAAGAATTGTGGATCTTCCTTCTTCTTAACCTCCGTAAGAATCTCCTTCCCACTCATGAGAAGTACTGTGTTGCTTACTTCCATCTTCACCTCTTTATCCTTTATCGGAAGCAACATATGGGTTCTCCCATTCTTCTCCAGGATATATGTGTTCATTCTCCCATCATGAATCACATTTCTGTCATATTTCCATGGTATACCCAACAATAGATGACAAACATCCATGGGAATAACATCACACAAGATTTTATCATTATACCCACCTATCTTCAATTCAACCAAGCATTGTTTAGTAACAGTTACCTGGTGTCCTTTTTGTAGCCATGAAACTCTGTATGGGCTTGGATGATCAGTCATCTCCATCTCTAGCTTTTCTACCATCTCTGTAGATACGAGATTATCCGTGCTACCACTGTCAACAATAACCTTGCACACCCTGTCCTTGGTCTTGCAATCTATTCTGAACAGTCTGGTCCTTTGCACTGAGATTTCCACCTCCTTCTCAGTTGTCAAAAGGACTTTATGCATCGCAAGTGATCTTCCGCCTTCTGTGTCTTTGGCCTCAACATCCCGCCTTTGCGCCTTGGTGATGTGAGCTTCTCCAATGTCCTTCTTTTTCTCTAGACACTCGTAAGACTTGTGCCCATTCTTTCCACATGTAAAGCATGTGATTACTCCACCTCAGCCTCTTCCTCTACCTCTGGTATGAGGAAAAGTGTTTGTGTCAGCATAATCCCCTCTCTGTTCATTATGCTGTCCTTTCTTCTCAATGTATAGTCCTCTCTGTGAGGTTCCACTTCTTTCTACTTTACCCTGAGGCTTCTTCCATTCCTCCTTGGGCTTTTGAGTTCTTTCCTAGGAAACTGCTTTGCCTCTGGGCTGGTTTCTGCCTCGGCCCCTATGTCCTTGCTTTCAGCTCATCTTCTCCTCGGCTTTCAGAGCTAAGAATCCTCCATCGTTCGGATGGTTACCATGCTGAATTCATCCTGAATGTCATATATCAGACCATTCATATATCTGGCAACCTTCTCATCATCGCTCTCTCGATGACCTGCTCTGATGTTCAGTCGATAGAATTCCTCAGTGTATTCTTTCACTGTCATCAACTTCTGTCTCAGGTTCTGCATCCTCCTGAACAAAGATATTTGATAATCTCTTGGGATGAACTTTGCTTTCATCTTCGCAATCATTTGATCCCAACTCTTAATCTTCTCCTTTCCCTTACAACGTCTATCATCTTGTAGCTCATCCCACCATAATGCTGCATGTCCTTTCAAGCGCGTAACAACATGCTTGACTTTCTTGTCCTCTTCAATATCTTCATAGTCAAAGTAGGTATCAAGAGATCTAATCCAATTTAGTAGCTCCTCTGCATCAAGATTTCCCTCATAGACTGGAATGTCCATCTTCGCCTTTGCACCCATCCTGGCGATAACTTTAACTAGATGTTCATTCACTTCATCCTCTGCTGCAAATTCCTCATCATGTTCAACCTCAACTTCATCTTTTGAATTGGTGAAATCCCCCACACTAACTGTGCGTCTTTGCGCTGTCTCCATCTCCTCGAGTCTTGCTCGGAGATCACGCATCTGTCTCTCCATTTCTGGATTTCCTACCTGCCTACCTCTTCTCCGCACCTCCCTATCTTCTGGATTAGGTGACTGTCTTTCCCTTCTGGGTGGCATGGTGAATTCTCTCTCTCTCTGCTACAGAAAACAAAGAGTCTTCCTCGCTCTGATACCAAACCTGTTGTCGTGTATCAGAGTGCCCTTTACCTCTTGCCTCTCTTGCCTGAAATATACAGACAAGCAATAGGCTTTGATACTAAACCTGGCGCAGGCCCCACTCCTCAGAGCACATCCACTCTCACAGGATCTTCTTCTTCTCGGCCCGAAGAAATCCAAGGTCCTTCTATTTCCCTATCGGGAAATATGCACCCCACAGATTCTCTTCTTCTGCGCGATCCCCCTTCCTTGATTTATCGGAGGATCAGAACTCATAGCTTTGCAAGTTCTCTGTTGATCACTGGGCTCTCAAATCCCCGAGACCCGATGGCTTTAGTCAACGTTGAATTTCTCTCACCTTATCGAGATTTCTTCTCTATCGTGATTTCGCAACTCGCGATCTCAAACACTTCACTTTACCGAGTCCCGACTTGCGATGTGCCAAAACTCTGACACACGCATGAGTTGTCTCTTCGTCTCCCCGTCGCTTCTATCAGAATATCGGACTTCGTGGGATCGCGAATCCGGATGTCGATGGATCAACACTTCTCGTCGTGAAACCCCGATGACTTATGCCACTTGTCCTCCACTATCTCCTGTTGTGGCCCACACAACTCTCCCGTCGGAATATCGTGTATAGAGACTCCGAGCTGCAAGAATACTCTGCCTTTGAAAACCCCGATTCTCTGAACCTTGAATTTCTTGGATCTCCCGACACGCGTCCTCAACAATGAATGATTCAGGGCTCGTCGGGATATCGCGTATCGCGATATCGCGGTTCTTGTTGCACAATTTTGGAGCTTCGACTCACGAATCCTCGATACACGATACCACGTGTAAATATGACAGTCCCTATGACTCGGGATCGATGGCTCTGCCCCTCTTGAGCTTCGAACCTATTTCAAACTTACATTGTAGCCTCATCGCACCTCTGTGAGAACCAACGACCCACAAAAATTTGGGAAATCTCCTCCAATGATTTCATCCATCCGTTCTCCCTTTGATGATTCTGCGAAATGAAGAGGTGTCTCCCCACGAGAATCGTTCGCCCGCTCACCAACTTGCGATGCTTCTCCCAAAATTTCCATGGCAGCTTCTCTGCACTTATCCCTTCAGTGAATTCGAAGACCTACCCCTCCTGAGCTTCTCCACAACTCTCAAGTCCTTCAAGAAATCTCTTGCATGCACTTCTTGTGGCAACCCCTTCAACCTCGACTGAGTGTTGAAGTTTATCAACTCTGTGCACTCCTGCAACAACAGTCTTAATTCCCTTTGCTCAGAATCACAACCCTGAGTCTTTACTTGGTCTGCGCACTCCTTGCACGGCTCTGTGCCACTGCACCTCTGAAATGAATGGCAATAAAAGTTATCTCTAATTGAACCCTTCTGTCAATGCACTCCCTGCGGACGATTCAACTGCACTCCTTGCAGGAATTCTCTGGTTCAAATTAGAGAAACAATTGAAAATAATTCCTTGTTCCCTCCAGATTTCAATTCAACCATGAAATTACATACACAACATATAAAAGAAAATGTA
>SNQJ01S0138193.1:0-25354 GCA_010110895.2 Picea sitchensis | reverse complement strand
CTGAGAATCTTGATATTGATGAGTTTAGTAAAATTTTGAGACATTGTACATTTGGGAGTGATAAATGTTTTATCCTTCTCATAGCATAGCTTTCATCAAAATGAAAAGATTGCATCTTCATCTCTTTGCATAACTTTCGAGTCGGTCAAAACACCATATTGTCCACGCCATCTTCCTTTTGAGTAACAACAACCTTAAAAATAAAGCGCTTATACAAATTGATTAGACATTTTAATACTTTCTAGTAGCAAACCTACATTAGATTAGTTGTAGGGCTTTGGAATAGGTGTGAAAGATAACTTTCCAAAGCTACAAACAAACATAGTATCTTTTGATAGGGAGAGTTTAAATCCAATTTCTATATTTTGTCCTCGGAATCCCTTCTCACACAAGGGTCAATCATGAGGTCGCATTAAGACTAGCATAGTTACTCACCCTACTTTGTTGGTCTTGGTGTAGAGATTGTGCGTATTATGGGGGTTGCTTGAAGGTATACCCACAATGATGAGTGGACACCTTTCAATTTGATTTCATGCTAGATACCTTGCCCTTGTGCATGGATCGTATTGTCGACTGTTTCCCCAGGCATCACTGTTGTAGTTGGTAACCTTAGTGGCCTATCTATTTAGGGTCGTTACACGAAGTGACTGTGGAGGGGCAAGTCTTCACGGTACCTGGAATTGACGCGTTGGCCAAACTCTTTCGGAGCTCCTTGGAGGGTATACCCGCGATTATGTGTAGAACTTGCACCAGGGTGTAAGTGGTTAGTCTTCAGCGTAACTTTCTGCTCTATCTGAAGCCTTCTTACTTTGTTCCCCTGACGTTGGATTTCATCACCAACTAGTGTGCTCATTGTGAAAGGCTTTTTTCTTTCTTAATAGATTTTTAACATGTGTTGTTTCTTTCCCCTAAGCCGGACTCTAGATTGGATTTTTATTTAATGGCATCGATTCCCAGAGCGACAGTAAAGAGGAACCTGTTTGCTCGGGGAACCTTTTGTTTTTCATGCAGAGCAGTGGTCCTCCTCACATCATACTTTGAACCTTCGGGTCTCACAATTGGGTTGATATGGATTTGTTTCCTCGGGTAATCGAATCTGATGGTGCTTGATTTAAGCACTTCCCCCAAGAACATAAACCTCATGTTGATCGTTCACCTTCTTCACTTCTGAGGTCTTCTTCCATTTCATCTTCTTAATCGAGTGAAAGATCGATGTGATAACTTGGTGGATAAGAAGAAGAAGAAACAAAGAATAATAAGAAGAAAAAATAAACAAAGGGGTCTAAAATTCCAGCACTTCGAACATGTTGGAAAGAAACGATTCTTGTTGATAGATGTTGAAGTGTTGATCGATGTCAAGATCACACAAACAACCCATAAACCTAGGTACACTTGTAGGATTTGTAAGGGTAACCATCTTCTTAAGGGTTGCCCTAGTCTATCCAAGGTTATAGAAGTATAGTCTACACATATAGCAACCGTAATAGATAAATCACAACGAACAACATACTTATGACCTCCAGTCAACTAGTCAAAATACCCTTGGGAAGGAAAGAAAAGTGAGATCAAGTTTCCTTGTATCTTGAGGATGGAGTCATCAAGCTCACCTTTTCCCTACATTATGGATGAAGCCTCAAAATTATTGAAGACATTATTTGTTCCACACCACCTCAACTTCCGGTACGCTTATCTTAATATTTCTCTCAACCCACCTATAGTTGATGGAATGATCAATTGGTCCCGCACCGGTTAGTCAGGTTGATTCTACTCGTCAATTTGGTCATCGCCATTTGAACGAGTTGACCAAGTTGATCGATTCATCCTTGGTTGATCCTCCTCTCCCGTTAGAATTTCCAACCCAACCGGTCGGTGTTTCACCGTCTACCCCATTCTCCCAGCGGAATGAAACCCGAGTGGTCGATCTAATCTTGTCATCGGTTGATCCTACTCTCTCGCTCAAATTTAAACTTTGATCGCCCGCGTTTTTCTCATTGAAATCTGAGACTCTACCGTTTTGGGAGGTATTCCTCCTTCTCCCGTGGAACCCCTCCAAGTAATGAATCCATCCTTTAATTGGGATGTGTTAGCTGGACCTCGTCTTCCCTCTCACATTCCTTTTCTAGATTACAATGCAGTTTGTGAATTGGAATGCGTTCCCTCGAATATTTGATAGTTGAAGGTTTGTCCATTAGTATTTGTCCTCTATTGCTTGGCGGGCTTTGGGTTGTCCTCGGCTTACTTTGATTCTGTGAATCAGTAGCATTTAATGAAAGACAGTCAACCTCTAGGGACCCTTCTCAGTTTCTTGTAACTTTGGGAAAAGCATCTTTATTGATATCATGGTAGTCAAAGACCCCTTAGATTTCGGCACACTCATTGGGAGGGATTATGTCTATGCCATATGAAAAGCTATTGTCCACTCTTTTTAGGTGATGTGATATCTTTTCCCTCACGATGGAAGAATTGTAGACTATTGATCAACTTTCATTCATTGGTCTTGATTGGATTACCTCCCTAAATAGTTATTATATGCGGATAGTATCGCCCTCACCACATGTTAATTATATTGGCTTTGTCTCCCATGACTTGACTTAGATGATTTGGATCACGAGAGTAGTTGACATGGTGATCTCTTGATCATGGATTTTGACGATCCTCTTTACCCCTATTGCGACCACCGACATGTGTTCCTTTTAGAGTGTGTTTCTTCCATCAATTGAAGATATCTTGGAGGACATGACCAAGTTTCATCCCTTGAAATGGTCCTTCCTTATGCTTGTCCTCTTGGAAATAGCGTCGAAAGACGACTTTGAGCATGGTTTTCTGATTTCCAGATCATTAAAAAAATGAAACCCTTTGAGCATGGTTTCGTTTCAAGCTCATTAAAAATGAAACCGGCTTTGAGCATGGTTTTTGATTTCAAGCTCATTAAAATGAAACTAACTTTGAGCATGGTTTACGATTCAATCTCATTAAAAATGAAACCGATTTTGGGCATTGCTTTTGATTTCAAGCTTGTTAAAATATGAAACCAAAACGAGGATAGTTTTAGCATCTTTGTAGCAACCTCGTTAACAAATGAAGCAGGCTTACGAGAGCATAGTTCTTGTTTCTGTATCAAACTCGTTAAAAAATGAAAGCGATTGGTCTAAAGATTATACCTAGAGTCACAAACATAGTTCTTCTCATGTGTCAAACTTTCGTTAAATGAAACAACTACCTCTCAGGTTTGGTCGATTGCATATGGTATTTGACTTCATTTCATTCTCAGCGGTTGGATGAAGCGAAGCTTGGGGAAATTTGCCTTAGCCTCTAGACTTCATGTTGAAGTTAAACCTATAGCTTCTTAAGCTGGGGCTAAGTACCAACCATAGGTGGTGAACCATCGTTAGATGCATGAAGCAAAAGTTTATATGGTTCAAGCTTGTGTAAAATGGAAACCACTTCCTCAAGCTATGGCTTCCTATGGTTCAAACTGTGTAAAATGAAGGCGAGGTCCAAGCATAGTTCGGCTAGTTTAAGCTTATTGTAAAAATGAAACCACGTTCAAGCATAGTTTTTGTTTTGTTTTTTAAATCTTGACAAAAGTAAATAATCCGACCTTAGTCACTGTTCTTTCTCGTATGCGTAATGTGAGACTAAGTTACGATCTTGAATCTTTGTTCTTTCGTGCCATAAAATACATGAAAAAGCTTCATGAAATCCAGTCTTTGTTCCCTTCTATTGCTTCGTAAATCAATGAGAATGTAACCAAGTAAACTTTATCACTTTTAGGACTACGTAAAGGTTATTTATGAAAAAGGAACCCCACGGAGTTCCCTTTAAGCTCTTTTAGGACTCTCTAAACATGAAGAAAGATTGTCAGAGCAACCTTGTTCTTTTCACATACTAAAGTATTTGAAGAAACGTTTGATGGGTGGTAGGTTATCACTTTTTCGGTCTCATTGGATTAAATTACGAAAAAGGAACTATAGGAGTTCTCTTTAAGTGTTTTTTAGACTCTCTAAACGCAGAAAAACCAATGAGTTTTCTTTCTTTGGACTCGTAAAGAAAACATCAAAAGGCCCATATGAGACCAAACCACTCCTTCTTAGGTTAGTTAAATATACTCAGGGGACCGTCCAGAAGGATGAGCTTACATTACAAGCATATGTTATCCTCCTCAATCTTGTGTAAAAATAAGAGGTACTCACTAGAAATGGTGGAGAAAATTTGGGAAAGAAATATTAATAAACCTGTATTCTATGAAAAAGTCACCTTTGAACATGACACCTTTCACTTGCTTTGTGTCTAGGTTGGTAAATCCACTTGTCTCTTGATGTACTCCTTTATAAGATTACAAATTGGCATGTGATCCCTATTGTTGAGTCGGTGCTTAAAGACAATTTTTTGTGTCCTCAATATGTTCAAAGAAGAATTCAACCCAGAAAGCCTTCTACCGCGTCGACCATTTCTGCAATCCTTAAGCCTTCTATTAAGTAAATGTCCTAGATGATCTGAATGATTTGTTACTCTAAAATCTAATTCAAAATCTTGTTACCCATTTTGTGTCATTGATGGGATGTGGAGCCCTCTTGTGGCCGAGGTCCTTTCACCGTAGACTTCAACTCATATCTAGGAATTAGACTTAGAAACTAGTGGGTACCTTGGAAATTGCCGTATATCAATGGCTGATTTCCTTGCTTTTCGCGATGGTGGTTTCATTATTGACCCACGATGGGAGATTCAGCCAGTGTTCGACTTCATCATTAATTCACATTCATTGGATTGTGCTAGTGTACCTTCGGAATTGGATTGATGTGGGTGGTTTCCACCTCACATTTGATGCTTGATTGTTCATAATGACCACGGTGATGGGGTGGTTTCTACCATGTTTGGCTTCAGCACATGTATTCACATGGTTGAATTCGTGCCGCTATAGAGTGGTGGGATGAAGAACCTGAATCTTTTCTCATGGATTTAGGGTGCGTTGGAGTATATTTAGTTTGTCTTGTTGCATAGATCCATATTGGCCATGTCTTATTGGCTATGTTCGATTTGAGTCTTTAACACATATATCCACAATGTATTTTTGGTGGCTATGTTCATATTTGAATCATATTGGCATGGATCCACGGTGTATGTTTGGTGGCCTTGACTTGTCTTACTTGAAATGGATTTTTGCATGTCGACATTTATGATTTGGTTCATTTGTATTCTGAGTATGTTAATGCCTACCTCAGTGATGATGATATATATTATTGTATTGTATTTCCTTGTTTGTTGGTGGGTTCCATTGTCCTTGTTCCTACACTCGACAAAGTGTATAAATATCACTCTGTTCGCTTCATACTTTGGAATTTCTGTGCACATTGTTTTAAATGCCCTTATGACCGTTAATGATGTAGGCTATTTGTTTCCTTTAGAGTCGATGAAACAATTCGAAGAAGAAGGGAGAACAAATTTTCTTGAGAAAAGAAGTTACATTCTCCTATGTAAAAACCCTATAAAGAGAGTTCTGCTTGTTGCGCTCTATATGCGAGGTGTGGAAATGCGATTCGCACCAACTATCTGGAGCCGGGGTTATTGGGTTTCCGCGGGTTTCCTCTGATAGTCGGAGATTGCGTCACCCGAGGAAAAATGAGCATCTTCGATGCTTCTAGAAGCTTCTATGAGCAGGTGGCCTCGAGCGGTTTGGATCTTCTTCCAACATGGATTTAGTGGGATCATCCTGTCTCCTCACCTTATCCTCTTTAAACCATAAGGAGAATCTCATGGAGAAAGTTAGCTTGAGCTTGATTGGGTTGGAAAGTTATTAAGCTTGTATATTGAGAAATTTAGCTTGAGATTGTTAGCTTCGTATGTTGGCTTTGAGCTTTGTCAAGAGATGGGTGGCAATTAGCTATGGGATACATGGTCGATCTTTGGAGCAAGAAGTGTGTAGGGAACAAGGAATTGTTGGAAGGAACCTTCCAACATCAAGGCATCTGGTTGTAAACTCTCTCTTCTATTGGCTGAAAATATAATGCGATTGGCATGCTTCTTTCCATAGTTGTAATCTTTCTTCCTATTATTTAATATAATACAGTGGCATGCTTCTTTCCCATAGAATTATCTTTATTTTACTGCATAATTCCTTGATCATATGCATAGGTTGTCATTGAATATACTTCTACTACTTTCACTTTGGTTGGTTTGTGTCTCACTGCAGGATCAATATCACAAGAGAACTGGAGAAAAACAGAAACAACAAAGACATAAAGAAGCGACACTTAAAGGTATGTCTCTCGTCTTTTGTTCAGTAGTAAATTCGATGATTAGAGCCTGGGGAAAGCGCCATGTTCTATCTTGTTTTGTTCTAGATCTAGGTGGATCTAGGGAGATTAGTTTATTTCTACATTTACCAATTTATCCGATAACAGTGGCCCTATCCCTAACCTGTCGTTTCATCAGGTTTAGTAGACGTTTCAAGATTAGGGTTTGGGATACCATTCTGGGTCCCAGAACTCTGCCCTACTTCCCCTTGCGACGTTGTCGATGTTTCCTCTTCAACCAGTGTCGGGATGATTGACCATGTGTATGAAGTGGTGACATCCTCAAGCTCGACCACATTCTCGGGCCATCTCATTCTTTCCTTGCGCCTTTGGCCCTGTCGAGTAACCTGTACATACTGGCCTGGAGCACCGAACTTTGGTGGTGTCATGTTCTATCCAATTCACACACTCTCTTGCTTCTTTGTGAAGTTCTATCTAGGTCATGCACTTTGTATCTCGCTCTGTGCTTAAAAATCATTAATTGTTGAATGAATGCATGCTTTTTGCACTTTATAGACACGGTCATAATTGTTTTTAACTTTTTGCGTGCATTTTCCCCGAGTGTAATTTTTCATGCACGTTGTCTTTTGATGTTGTCGCAATAATTGTTGCGCACGAATTTTTTCCCAATTTCCTATTGTTTAGTCAAATCCTGCCTCTTTTTATATTTTTGTATTCTTTGTTTCTTCTTTTTCCCCTTTTTATTTCTTTTTATCATTTTTCTGTCCTAATATATACTATAGTACACTATATACATGATTTTATTATTTCCCTGCAACTTTTAAGTGTTAGTAGGTCAACTGTTGTTGGTTATATTCTCTTCTATACTATTTGAGTTATTGACCCAGGGTTCATGTCTTTTGGGTTTCCAACAAAGCCTCTAAAACTATCGGCCTCTTGGTGAACCAGAAGGAAACACAACTCACAGAATGCGTTGCACAGTCTCACCCAAGATAGCATTAATGGGTGGCTACAAGACTCAAGTATTTACATCCTAGGATTGAGTATGAGATATGAGAACTCGACCATTGAACCATTATTAGAACTGGTAAATGCAACATACTATTATTCACGACTATGCAATAAATCTCATAGCTTATTCCCTCAATATTGCAACAACATTTAAACAAGCAATATAATAACTCATTCATTCATTAAGCAGAACAAATAACTACTGGAAAGAGGGAAAATATACGCATGCATTCATCACATCACGCAGATATTACTGTGGTTCACCCCCTCCTGGGCTACATCCACAAAGATTTGGCTCTTGGCTCTTTTATTATGATAGTTCTGCATCTACAATGCCATGTGATTACAACTCTGCTCAAATGGGTAAGATCTATATGAGGCGAACTAGATTGCACTAGGCTCCTCAACTTGTGATCTAGTCCTTTGGATCTACCTTCTCTCCTCTCCTCTAGCTCTTTAGCTTACAAAATAGTTCATAAAGAAAAAGGTAAACTTGATTACTAACTAAGTCGAGACAACTACAAAATCCGTGAACCCTCTATAATACCTCAGTATTGGTATTTATACATCTTTGGCTCTTCTACCATTACAACATATTACCAAAACCCTAACCCTACTGACGTTAGGTATTCCTCTTGTGCACATGTTGTTCTTCCTTCCAGCTGTCGCTTTCCTTGTGCACGCTTTCTTGCATGCGCGTGTGTTGTGTTTCCTTCTAGTTGTTGCTTCATTCTCTGCACGCTTTATTTCCCCATGATCATCCTTCTTTCCACTTCGACCTACTACCAACAGGACCCCAACATTGACATGTGGCTCATCCCAAGCCACCTTATCCTTCCGAGCTTCCTTGATCTCCTTGGTGATCATTTGGAACTTTTCGTTGAGCTCTGCTGCTTGTGTCTGCGCCTGTGCAGTCTTCTCCTTTATTGTGTCCACTACTTGGATTGCAACTTCGTCGTTGATCAATCCTGAACATTCTGCCTGGGTCTGTGCTATTTGTGTCTTAGCTTCCTCTGCCTGTGCCAGGACTTCTGCTACCTGCTCCTGCAGTGGTTCCATTTGAGCATGACGCTCTTGTTTCTGGGTTTTCACTGTGGTTAGCTTTGCCTGCAATCTCTTCATGTCCTGCATCCCTTTGATGCATTCTGTGATTGGTATTGTCTTCTAGATCTGCTTGAGTTCTTGGATCGTTGCGCTGATCCTTTCTTCTTCCATGTCCCATTTGTGGACCTGCTGATCCTCCTCCAACCTAGTCCAAATCTGTGCTGCTTTATCAAACAAGTCAATTGTTGTGTTAACCTGCTACTCTATCTCCTACAGTTGTGCTATTTCTTCCTGTTTCCTTTGCTCTTTGACTGCTGGTGGAGTGGTTGGTATGAGCTGCTCTCGGAGATTCTCGATCTCCTTCTGATATTGATCAATTGCCTGCGCAATCCAATCAATATTTTCTGCTGCTGTGATTTCCTCACTCTGTGTGGCCCATGGAATCTTCTCATAAGTTCCTGCCACTTTCTGATCCAATCTTTTTATGCGCTCCCTTTCCTCCTGGGTCTCAGATTATCCTTCTCATATACTATTTCCAGCGCGTCTCACTTCTTTGTTGCCTATTTTAATTTGGTTAAGTCTCTGCGTGCACAAGACTATACCTCGTGGTTTACACTCACTTGCAGCCTATGTAGCACCCCTAATGGTATCCTTGTCAACACAAGTTGGATTTGTATTAAGTCCTTCAAGGGTGTCTGCCACACAATTTTGTCCATGCGCAACATACTAGGGTTGATGTGGAATGTTGCATGTCGCTCAAGTATTTCCTAGACTGACTCTCATTCTTCTTCTTTCACTCTTCCTTCTATCCGTGGTGCTGATGGTTCGATTCCCCTACTGCTTGCTATCAACCCTTCCCTGATCTGTTTGATGAGCTGTCGCATGTCTGCCAACTCCTCTTGGATCTTATCCCTGTGGTGTGTTGCATGGTTGAGGTCCTCGACTAGACAATCTTGGACCATTCGGGCTATCATCTCTTGGCAGTGTTCATTGTGCCTTTGATTTCTTTCTCATGCTTCCTATCTGCGTGGCTGACCTCTTGTTTTCCCTTGCTGCTTGTGGGTTGGGATTTGCTGTTGTCTCTTGCGCGAACTCGGCCTGTTGTTGCTACTCCTTGGTTGGCTGCATCTAATCCTTATTTCTGTTCTAGGTCCCTGTCTTCGTTATTCCTTCTTCTGTCTGTGTTGTCTTTCCTTGGCCCATTCTTGGTCTCTTAGGCACTTGGATTTCCGGAGGCTGTGTTTCTCCCTGCTCTGTCTCTGCTTCTGCTATTCTTTTTTGCTTCTGCTGTTCTTGGGTAATGGCTGGGATCCTCCATTCATCAACCCATTCGCTGATGACCATGTCAATATCACCCTCGATGATGCAGTAGCGCATTTGTAGCCACTATTTATCTGGATCCTTCCTTGCCTGTATCCACATTGGGTGTCATGTGGCCTGGAAAGTGGCGATGTCTGCATATCACGCGATAGCTTCTGGTGTGATTCTCCACATCTTGAAGATGGCTTCTTATAGGGTGCGTAGGTATCCTTTGAAGATGGATCCATTCATCCTATTGTGACTAATGCTCGTCATCGCCTTTAGCATTGAATGCTTCTTTCCCTGGTTTGGTTTGGGTCTGGTACAAAAAGTTACGTACCTTGGTTCCCTCCAGCCCATAAAGGCTATGAGCATGATCAGCCATGAGTAGTGAAACTTTGTTCCTAGATCCTATGCATCCTTACAGTCATCTAGGAACAAGTTCAAGAGGTATGGTGCCCAACTCATTGAGGTGCCTTCTATGCACTGGGATGCAACTACAATAACTCCAGCTGGGACTTCCTCCCTATGACATTTTCTTAGTAGCTTGCAGGCTAAGACTTTCACGCCCAATTGTGTGGTTTCATCGATGATCCTCCTGATGATGATCCCTTTTGTCCCCCTGTCGGTGTCATACTTCTTCTTAATCTCTTCTGCTAGTGCTTTCTCCTTGTTTTTTTCATCCAGAAACAACGCGAGATCCATTCCCCGAATTGGTAACCCTGTTATGTTCGTAATAAGATCAACAACTATGGGGATGGTCTTGTCCAGCCATATATCCCCTCCATGTGTGACTGCTAGCAGTTGTTTGATGCATGTTGTTGCATATTGGCCTTTGCCAAAATGTGGTAGGTTCAACAGACCTAAAATTCTCATTTTCTCCAATCCAGTTGCCCACTAGTATGGTTGATCAATCTGTTCTCCAACCCAATTTGTGCCCGTGGTCTGTAGAAAGACCCTCTTCACAAGTTTCGGGAACTTGTCTTCATCTGCTACATCGTGGTCAGAGTATTTGAGCTTCTCGATATGACCCAATAGCTCTGGTCCTACCTGTACCCCCTCGGGTATGCACGGTAGAACAATTTCTGCTGCAGGTTTCTTGCGAGGTGACCTTGGTATTTGTATCTTGTTTTTCTTTCACTGTGGTGGCTGGCTCAAAGTTCCAGCGGCTTCCAGTTGCTCCTTGGTATACCATTCCAACCAAGCCAAGACGTCTTCACCCTTCTCCCTGGCTGGGTGGTCTAAGATGCTTGTTTGAGACTCGTCTGGCTGAACTGTTGTTGTCAGCTTCAGTGTTGTGCCATTGACTTTTAGAGCTACCTCTGTATGCTCTGGTTGCATCTCCTTCAGGGTTTTTGTTCCCTCGTTCTGTGGCTCCTGTACTTCTGCTGGTATCTCTTGACTCGTGCCCTCTAGTGCTGGTTTTTGGACTTCTTCTAGGATAGGTGTAGGGTTTACCGGTGTTGTGTCTGGAGATGGGATTTCATTGACATTGACAATCTCCAATGGTTTTTGTTCACCTTCTTGCGCCTTTCCTCGTGACCTGGTCTGAACTCTGGTTTTCCTGGCGGTCTAGCTGTCTTCTGCTTGCTTAGGTGGTGCCATGGCTGTGAATGTCAAGTGTTTGCTGGATTCAAATGGTCTCTGTGATATCTGTGAGGTCACACTATGCTCTTTAGCCTATGTTGCTCTGCGTCTGTTCTCTTTTCATGAATAGACTATTGGCTCCCTCGCCCGTGTGTTGTATGGATTTCCCATGAAGCTTGTCGAGGACGCTTCCTTGATTATGGTTTTAATGTACCTTGATTACTAGTTCAATGCATCTTTGGTAGTTTCGTACTTGCCATTACTCCCACTGTGTCGTATCCAGTTGGCACGATTAATGTGAAGTCCCATCGGTCCTTGCCGTCCTTTAATTCCACATAGTGCTGTCTTGTTGTACTGATTTTGCCGACTTTCCTTTTCCCGCTTGTTTCCTTTTGGATGTGACCGTTGTCTTTCTCCTCATCGAGTTTGTGTTTCTAACTTTGTGTGGCCTTTCTACCTATGGCACCCTGCACCCTCTTTGGTTCTTTCCCTTTTGGTTATTTTTCACTATACTATATATATATAGATTTTTTTTATTTTTATTTTTTTTACTGCGCGGTGGATGGTCGACTGTCCTTGTACAACTTCAATTGGCTCCCATTGATCATTCCTATGAGTTCTGCACCTGATAAATCTCGTAACTGTACAACTCCTCCATCTGTGACATATTGTACTTCGTATGGTCCCAACCAATGCATTATGAGATTTCCTGGGTGTTGTAACGATTTCTAGATCTCCTTCCTTGAACGTTTCTTCTTGATGTGTCTATCATGCCAAGCTTTGTCTCTTGCCTTCTAAACTTGTTGGTGGAATCCTTCCAAGATTCTTTCTTCCTCCATGGTCAGTAACTGATTCATTCTCTTCTGTACTGCGCCTCATTATGTCATTTGTGTGATTGCTGCTATGTGCAAGCTTGGTACTAAAACTTCTAGTGGCACCACTGCTTCTTAGCCATAAACTAGTTTAAATGGTGTCAGCCCTGTCAAATTTTTGCATGTAGTCCTGTATGCCCATATTACTGCTGGTACTTTGAGGTCCCAGTCATCCCTATTGACGTTGCAAATCTTTATCAGTGCATTCTCCAGAATTTTGTTGAAGGCTTCCACTGTGCCATTTGCGTGTGGATGATACAGTGTGCTCTTCTGGTGATGGACTTCAAACTCTTCGGTCATAGTGCTGATGGTGTTGTTTATGAAGTGCGTACCTTGGTCGCTCATCAAAACTCTTAGGCACCCAAATCTAATAATGACTTGTTCAAATAGAAAGTGCGTTGTTGTTTCCATGCTGCAATCCTTCACCGGTGCGGCTTCCACCCATCTTGTTAGATACTATGTCATGGTGATAATGTACCTTGTTCCTATTCTTTTGGATGGTGGGTTGATTGGTCCCACAAATTCTATTGCCCACTTGTTGAATGCCTATAATGTTACTTGTGGTCGTAATGGCATCTCATCCCTTTTGTTGGGTTTGCCTACCCTTTGACAAACATCTCATGTTTGACAGTATTCCTTTGAATCTCTGTGAATCGTTGGCCACCAAAGTCCTGCACGTAATACCTTCTGCCCAGTAGATTTGCTTGCATAATTCCCTCCTGCTATTCCTTCATGGGCTTCTACTAAAATGTGTGGTCTTTCATGCTCTAACACGTATCTTTGCAAGATGTTATCTGCGCCCATTTTGTATAGGTGTCCTGCAATTAGTTGATAGTCGACTGTGTGGACTACCAAGTTTTTCTTCTGTGCGGTGCCATTTTCTTGCGGCACAGTACTAGTACTCAAGTACTTAATGATATATGCGAAGTATTCATCAACAATATGTACTGAGAATAACTGTGCATCCAGAAAGTTGTCTTCTAAATTCGTAGGTTCTTCTCCATTTGTGATCCTTGATAGGTGATCAGGTCCTGCGTTCAATTTTCCTGGCTTGACTATTACTTCAAAGTCAAATTCTTGGAATAGTAGTAACCATCGACAGATTCTCCGCCCCAACATTGAATTGTTGACTAGGTATTTTAGGGCTGAGTGATTTGTGAACATCTTAAAGTGGCTCCCCAATAAGTAATGTTTGAACTTCTGCAGTGCATAGACCATAGCTAGGCCCTCTCTTCTGTCATGTTATAGTTATGTTCTGAGTTTGATAACTTTCTACTCGCAAATGCTATTGGGTGATCCAAGTCTCCCACTCCTGGTTGTGCCAAGATAGCTCCAAGTGCTATAGATGATGTGTCTACATGGACGTGGAATGTCTTCTCCCAGTCTGGAAATACTTATATCTGTACGGTGACCATCTTTTCTTTCAGGGTATCCAGACCATGTTGACACTCGTCGTTCCACTGAAACTTCATATCCTTTCTTAACAAATTTTCCATTGGTGCCATAATCTACGCATATCCTTTGATAAATTTCCTGTAGTATCCTGTGTGTCCTAACGTCACTCTTAGATGACAGATTGTTTTTGGTGCTGACAAGTTAACAATTACTGCGATTTTTGCAGGATCTACTATCAAACCTTGTTTGCATACTATATGGCCCAATATTATCCCGAACGATGTTCCAAATATGCATTTCTTTATATTCAGTCATATTTGACACTGTCTGCATCTTTCTAACATTAAGCATAGTACTTCTACATGGTTTTTCAATAAACTATAGACTGTCCAATCATCCAGATATACTTCGAGAAACTAATGGAGGAATTCCTTAAACACAACGATGACTACTCTGGAAAAGATTGTTGGTGCATTCTTCAGTCCAAACGACATGATTGTGTACTGATATGATCCCCATTTTGTTGCAAACGTGGTATTGTATCTGTCCTCCTGTGCTATCTTAATCTGATGGTAGCCTGAGAATCCATTAGTAAATGAATAAGCTTCATGTCCTCCCACATTCTCTAACACCTCATCCGTGAAAGGTGTAGGGAATGGGTCGTGTAGGCATGCATCGTTCAACTTCCTCAAGTCGACGCATATCCTGATCCCTCCTTGTTTCTTGTCCTGTAATACCATTGGGCTTATCAATTCTGACTCTTCGACCGGTTCTATGATGCCGACTTCGAGCATCCTGTTGATCTCAGCTTTGACTTTCTTTTTATATATGGGGTTCAGTCTAGATGGTCATTGTCTGATTGATCTTGCTTCTGGTTTGAGTGGTATCTTCATTTCACCTAACTCTCTAGTTATACCCTTCATCTCTGCAAATGTTGTGGGAAACAAGTCGTTGTATTCGCGCAACGACTCTATGATGCTTTCTACTATTTTCTCATCCCAGTAATCTCCAATACTCGCCATTTTTGGATGCTTAGCTGTCCCAATGTTAACTTTCTTTACTTTGATTGGTGCAGAAATGACTTCTGATTCTATGGGTGGGCCTTCCACATCTCTTTCACCTTCTGCCTCTTCAATCTGAATATCACGCAGATTGTCTTCATTCAGTGATTGCTCCTGTACATGGTAGCATGACAATAGTTCCTTAATTGTCTGTTTATTCCACTGTTGTTCTTTTGTGATCAATTCTATTTCTGGTTATTTGATGAATATTACTCCTCTGATCTGTTTAAGCACGACATCTATGTTGGGGTTCTCGTGCTTGAATGAGAAAGTGACTGTAAAACTCTGTTGCAATGCTATCCATGTCATAGTTCCTTTGCGCAACTCCTGGTCTATATACCAGTTCGCTGGTATGCCCTCTAGAGTGTGTATGAAGTGATGAGGCCATTCCTCTATGGGTGTCATTTTACATAACGTTCTACACACCTCCAAGTGTTCCACTGGTGCCCCGTTTCCATCATACTTTTGTTGTTTGTTGTTTTTTTGTTCTGCGTCAAACCTTATGCGCAGTAGCCTCTTACATTGGTACCAATCTGTGATGGTCTCCTTGTGCGCACCCCACCATCTTGCAGGTGTGGCCTTGAGTGCTAGGTCAAGTGATAATAGTCTTTGGTTCTCTAACACTGCGTCTTCATACTGTGTCAAGAATGTTTCCAAATCGTTCATTCCGTGGAAATTGGGTGGTTCTCGGATTTCTGTGCCGACCCATATTACTGCATGGTCTATTCTTGCACATCTTCTCATGGATACTTCGTGTGGCCTTTGCTACTAGTTCTCTAAACCAGTGTTTGAGTTTGCTGCACATGAAGCAATGCTCTGCTAGCTGAGTACCCCATTGATAGTTGGGTTTACGTAATCCTCATCGCGTGCAGTTGTTTTGTACAACTGGCCGATTTCCTCTAGGTCTAGGCAAGTAGGTTCTACAAACCTCTCCCCTTCGGATGGATCTAAGGTCGCAATGACCCTTTATTCTCTTGACTCAAATGTCATTTTCCTAGTTTTCAAGTTGATTATGGCCTGGTTGTCAAATGCCCAATCCAGACCAAGCAATGTTGGGTAAGGTGTTGTGTCGTTTACTATTTCAATGACTTCAAAGTTTTCTTTAGTGCGCACTCCATCGAGATCTACTGTCACTCCTTTCAGTCTACCGATTGGTAAGACTGTATGTTGGTTTTCCAATTTTAATTAAACAGGTGAATATCCTAATGTTGGCTCTCCCATGCACTTCCATGTCTTCTTTGGTAATACATTAACTTCAGATCCTAGATCTAGTATAATTTCTCCCATATTGAAATCTCCGATGTTAGCATTCAATCTGAACTCCCTACTGGTTCTTCTTCTCGTGTGCAGGTGATTGACTGTCTTTGGTTCTAGCTTTCCTTCCGTCTCAATGCTACATTTTTCTAGTATGTTTTGCAATATTTTCACAGATGATGGATCACTTAATACCTTTACACAATATTGGAGAAAGCCTTTGATTGTACTTACTTGTCCCATGGGTTGCATCTCGTTGGTATGATCCAATTATGGAGGCATGTCGTATTCTGGTGCTTCCTTGTTATGCTGCGCAGTTGAAGTCGACGCTATGTCCGCCTTCTGAAATTCTTGTCTGGCTTCTTTAAATATCTTATTTTCCTTCTACACGTCGAACTGCTTCCTTGGTTCAGTGTTCTTATTTACCCATTGATTCGACGCTGGTTCTTATCGAACTGTGTCAGTGTTTGTTTTAGCTCCTCCTTGGGTAACTATGTTGATGTTCCGTCCTTCATCCCTTGCTTTTGCCGAAATCCACGGAACATTCTGGTTGTTCTGGTTCCTCTTTTCCTGAATCTTTACTAGTAGTGTCAGACATTCCTCTGTATCATGGTCCGATGTGCAACAATACATACAAGTTGTTGGTGGAAGTGGGCATTCCTTTGCATAATGTCCCAGTTGCTGAAAATTGTGACATACCACTGGTCCTCTACCTCGTCTGAAACCTCCTCTTGCTCGTCCTCTCCTCTATAGCCTGCTCAATCACCTCTCGACGCATTATACTGAGGTGCCTAATTATACTGCATGGTATTGTACTAAGGTTGTGCCGTATTGTATGGTTGCTGCGTAGTGTTGTATGGAGTTGGGACTTGATTGAATTGTGGCTCTGCTTGCCCAGTCATCATTTCGGCATGTACCCTATATGCATCTGATGTCCTTTCTTGCATCAGATCCATAGTTATACAATCTTTATTGTCGTGGCCCACTGAATTGCAAAAGGTGCAATATGAACTCTTTCGCACTGTCTAGTATTTCTGCATCATCGTGTAGTGATAAGGGTCAGGACCCGGTTTTTTGCAAATTTCGCAACATAGTCCTCCTATTGGTAACAGGTTTGGCATTCCTGTTGCCATATACTGTGCGAATGTTGGGCATTCATTCTTGTGGTGGCCTTTCATCCTGCACGTGGTACACCAAACGACTTCTCGTTTGTCCTTGTTCTTATTCTGGTTCAACTGAAATGTGATATTCTTCAAATCCTCCTTCAGTTATTCGATAGTTGGGTCTGTCTGTTGGTACTGGTTTTCTTTTAGTTGCAAGGTTGCCTGCAGAGCCTCTACCTACGTCTAAAATTTTTGTTGTCGTAAAGGGTATTTTAAGTGTGGGAGTAGTGAGTTGACAGACAGGTGCCGATGTTGCATCTTGGTCATGAGATATTTTAGCTTTCCCTTCAGTCGCTTGAATCTCTGATCAATCTCCCATACAGACTCTCCTGGTTTCTGTCTTATTTTGATCATCTCATTCATGTACTGATACTCTGAGCTCAACTTATGGAACTCATTTATTAATAACTTCTTAATGTATGCCAGTGTCCTTGTCGTCCCAAGGGCACTGTTTGTGTCTAGACTCATGTACCAGTCTAGTGCGCGGTCTCTTAGCGTAATAGCTAGTTGCAGAAGTTTAGTATCTTCATCTATGATCTGTTTTGCTTCCCAGATATTTTTACAAATGAACAAATGGTTCTGAGGGTCTTCCACTGCTTCTCCCTGAAATTCTGGTAACCTAATGGTGGGATCCTGCCCTGCCATTCTGAATGCTGAACTACTACCTCCGCACGATGTAGATACTTGTTTAGTGCTACCTGAACTGGCTCCTCCAGTTGTTTCTCCTTGTGTATATGTACTTCCTACTATTGGACTTCCTTCGAACTTCGATTGTCTAAATGGTGGTGTTTTCTTTGGTGTATTAGTCGCACATGGGTTTATGGGTTCCACATTGACATTAATATGGATAGGATGGCTACCTTCTCCTCCCACTCTTGGACCTCTCATATTCCTCTCATATGTTGCGCGTAGGATTTCCTCAATCTACTCTACATCTCGTAGATCCTCTACCTCTTCCTCATCATACGCCAAGCCTTCCCTCATGGCTATGTCTCTCTTCTTGGTATTCACCTTGTATTGGTAGGGTACTCTGCTATGCATCTTTCCTGTTGATGCCAAGATCCACTTGATCTGGTCGTTGTCCATCATGATTGGGTCCAAGGGTTCCTCCTTCTTTCCCTTATCCTTTCTTCCTTCCATTTCTCCTTTTTCTATCAATGCTTCCCCCCTTCCCCCATGCACGCAGGGAAGTTTATTTATCTGATTCCATTGTTATTACACCTTTGTTATATAGCAGTATCTTAATAGAAGTATACATGGATCAAATTTACCTTCCTTGAGGTCTGCGTGGAAATCTGTGCTCTATTGCACTGTATGACTTCACTGTGTCAACTGCAAACTCTGTTATGAAACTTGCCACAATACTGTCCATCTAGAAGTCTACTGCGCGGGTGAATTTGTTGTTCACCTGCTGTAACTTCTCAATGTATACTGGGTTCCAATCTAATTGTCGAATCTGGTTCGTCATGTGGTTATCCTTCAACCTTAGTATCCACTCCTGCAGTAGATGCGAGAATTCATAGAAAAAGACTTCGTGCAAATCAGTAAACACGTATTTCTCAAGATATTTGTGAGGTGTTATTCTAGGGTTTCCATTGTCTTTATGTGAAAACTCTATCTCTTCCGTTCTCAACCAACTCTCGTTCTCTTCTTTTGTGGGATTCCATGGTCTCAACATTCCCTTCTACTAGCTCATTGGTCTCTTCCCTAACCCTTTCTTAATCCGTCTCCGACATATTCTCGACTTATATCCTCTACTCAATCCTCCCCTGTTCCTACCTACGACAACACAACCATTTGTTGGTTATCTCTTCTTCTATACTATCTGAGTTATTGACCTAGGGTTCATGTCTTTCAGGTTTCCAACAAAGCCTCTAAAACTATCGACCCTCTTGGTGAACCAGAAGGCAACGCAACACACATAATGCGTTGCGTAGTCTCACCCGAGATAGCTTTAATGGGTGGCTGGAAGACTCAGGTGTTTACAACCTAGGATTGAGTATGATATATGAGAACTCGACCATTGACCCATTATTAGAATTAGTAAATGTAACATACTATTATTCACGACTGTGCAACAAATATCATAGCTTATTCCCTCAATATCGCAACAACATTTAAACAAGTAATATAATAACTCATTCATTCATTAAGCACAACAACTAACTACTAGAAAGAGGGCAAAGATATGCATGCATTCATCACATCACGCAGATATTACTATGGTTCACCCCCTCCTGGGATACGTCCACAAAGATTTGGCTCTTGGCTCTTTTATTATGATAGTTCTGCATCTACAGCGCCGTGTGATTACAACTCTCCTCAGATGGGTAAGATCTATATGAGGCGAACTAGATCTCACCAGGCTCCTCAACCTGCGATCTAATCCTCTGGATCTACCTTCTCTCCTCTCCCCTAGCTCTTCAGCTTACATAATATTTCATATAGTAAAAGGTAAACCCGATTACTAACTAAGTTGTGACAACTACAAAATCTGTGAACCCTCTATAATACCTAAATATTGGTATTTATACATCTTTGGCTCTTCAACCATTATAACATATTACCAAAACCCTAACCCTACTGATGTTAGGTCTTCCTCTGGTGCACGTGTTGTTCTTCCTTCCAGCTATCTCTTTCCTTGTGCACACTTTCTTGCATGCGCGTGTGCTGTGTTTCCTTCCAGTTGTTGCTTCACTCTTTGCATGCTTTATTTCCCCACGATCATCCTTCTTTCCACTTCAGCCTACTGCCAACAACTGTCCATGTATAGTTTTAGTCGACTACCGTTGATCATTCCTTTCAATTATGTTCCTCCCAAGTCCTTTAGTTGTACATATCCCCCATCTTTGACAATATTTACTTCATATGGCCCTAGTCAATGCATTCTAAACTTACCAGGGTGTTGCAAAAATTTGTTGTCATAGAGAAGAACTAAGTCTCCCTCCTTAAATCTTTTCGTTTTAACATGTCTGTCATGCTAGGATTTGTCCCTTGATTTTTGTACTTCCTAGTGAAATCCTGCTAGAATCCTATCCTCTTCCATTTCCATTAGTTGTCTTAGCCTTTCATGTACTGCGCTTATTTCTATCATGTTGGTAATTGCTGCTATGCACAGACTGGGTACCAAAAATTCTGATGGCACCACTACTTCCTGCCCATACACTAGTCTGAATGGTGTTTGTCCTATAAACTTCTTGCATGTGTTCCTGTATCCCCACAGTATTGCTGGTATTTTCAAGTCCCAATCATCCTTGTTCACATTGCAAATCTTAGTCAATACATTTTCCAAAATCTCATTGAAAGATTCTATTGTTCCATTTTCCTAAGGATGATATGGTGTACTCTTCTGGTGATAGACTTCAAACTCCTTAGTCATCGCCTTGATGGTATTATTAATAAAATGAGTGCCTTGGTCACTCATCAATATCCCGGGACATCCAAATCTGGTGATTACTTGCTCAAATAAGAAGTGTTTTGTTGTCTCTATGCTACAATCTTTGACTAGTACTGCTTTTTCCCATCTTGTTAAGTACTCAGTCGCAGTAATGATATATCTAGCTCCTGAACTTTTTGTTGGTGGATTAATAGGTCCAACAAAGTCTATTTCCCATTTTTCAAATACCTATAGAGTCACTTGTTGTCTTAGGGGCATCTCATCCCTTTTGTTGGGTTTGCCAACCCTCTGAAAAACAACAGTTCTGGCAATATTCCTTGGCATCCTTATGGACTATTGGCCACCATAATCTTGCGCATAATACCTACTGTGTGGTATCTTTTCCTGCACAGTGTCCTCCAGCTATACCTTCATGAGCTTCTACCAAAATTTGAGGTCGTTCATGTTCCAATAAACACCTTCTCAAAATGCTATCTATGCCCAAATTGTATATATGACCTGCAATGAGTTGATAGTCTGGAGCTCTGACTACTAGGTTTTTCTTCTGCGTGGTGCTAAAGTCTTGTGGCACAACCCCTGTACTTAAGTATTTAATAATATTGGCGAAGTATTCATCAGTTATCTGTACTGAAAATAACTGTGCATCAGGGAAATTATCTTCCAAGGTAGTAGGTTCTTCTCCATTGGTTACCCTTGATAGGTGATCAAGTCCTTCATTCAACTTTCCTGGTTTGACTATCACTTCGAAATCAAATTCTTGGAATAATAATAGCCATATACAGATCCCTCCTCCCAACACTGGCTTGTTGACTAGATATTTTAGGGCAGAATGGTATGTGAACATTTTAAAGTGTTTACCCAGTAAATAGTGCCTAAATTTGTAAAGTGCATATACCATAGCTAGGCCTTCTCTTTCCGTAGTGTTATAATTTTGCTCAGATTCTGAAAAATTTCTACTTGCAAAGGCTATAGGATTGTCTAAGTCCCCTGCTCCTAGTTGCGCCAGAATTTCTCCAAGTGTTATAGGTGATGCATCTATGTGCACATGAAATGTCTTTTCCCAATCTAGAAATACTAATATAGGTGTTGTCACCATCTTTTCCTTTAGAGTATCCAATCCTTGTTGATAGCCATCATTCCACTGAAATATGGTGTCCTTCTTTAATAGTTTCTCCATTGGTGCAGTAATCTACGCACACCCCTTTATAAACTTCCTGTAATAGCCTATACGTCCCATAGTTTCTCTTAATTGACGCACTGATTTTGGTGGTGGTAAATTTACAATGACTACAATCTTAGCTAGGTCCACTAGTAAACCTTGTTTACACACTATATGTCCCAAAAATATCCCAAAAGGTGTACTAAAAATGCATTTCTTGATGTTTAATGATATCTGACATTGTCTGCATCTTTCCAACATTAGTCTTAACACTTCTACATGGTCCTTTAACAGACTATATACAGTCCAGTCATCCAGATATAATTCTAGAAATTGATGTATGAATTCCTTAAAAGAAACTATGAATACCATTGAAAATATAGTGGTGCATTNTCTTTCCAACATTAGTCTTAACACTTCTACATGGTCCTTTAACAGACTATATACAGTCCAGTCATCCAGATATAATTCTAGAAATTGATGTATGAATTCCTTAAAAGAAACTATGAATACCATTGAAAATATAGTGGTGCATTCTTCAACCCAGATGGCATGACTGTATATTGGTAGGATCCCCATTATGTAGCAAAAGTAGTCTTATACATGTCCTTTGAAGCTATTTTGATCTGATGGTAACCTAAGAATCCATCTATAAATGAGTATGCTTCGTGACCTCCCACATTTTCCAAGACTTCATCTATGAAAGGGGTAGGGAAATGGTCAGGTAAGCAAGCATCATTGAGTTTCCTCGGATCTACACAAATCCCCCCTTGTTTATTTTCTTGGACTACCATAGGACTGATCCATTCAGATTCCACCACTAGTTCTATAATGCCAACTTCCAACATTCGGTCATTTTTTGCTTTCACTTTTTGTTTATACACTGAATTCAGTCTGTAAGGTCTATGTCTGATAGGTCAAGCCTCAGGTTTGAGGGGTATCTTCATCTCACCTAACTCTCCTTCTATGCCTTTCATCTCTATAAAGGTTGTTGGAAACAGGTCACTGTATTCGCGCAGTAACTCTGTTATTCTTTCTAATGTTTGCCTATCCCAATAGTCTCCAATACATGCCATTTTAGCATTGTCATTCATCTCAATGTTGACTTTATTAACTTTGATTGGTGCAACAAATACTTCTGAATCCATAGATGGACCTTCCAACCTCTCTCTCTCTCCTTCAATCTCTGTAATCTGAATGTTGCATGGGTCATCTTCATCTGGTGTTTCCTCTTCGACATGATAGCATGAGAGTAAGTCTTGTACTGACTGTCTATTCTATTATTGATATTCTGTCATGATTTCAACCTCTAGTTCATCAACAAATATCACTCCTTGTATCAGCTTCAACGCTGAATCAATGTTTGGGTTCTCATGTTCAAATTAGAAGGCTACTACAAAAATCTGTTGTAATTCTATCCTTTCGAAGTGCCTTTGCACATCTCCTGATCTATGTACCATTTCCTTGGGATCCCTTCCAATGTATGGATAAAGCGATGAGGTTATTCCTCTATTAGTGTCATCCTCCATTGCGTTATGCACTTCTCCAAGTGTTCCACCGGTGTTCCTTTCCAATAATACCTTTTCATTTTATTGCTCCCTTGTTCTGTGCTAAATCTAATGCGAAGTAGTCGTTTACATTGATACTAGTCCTGAATTGTTTCTTTGTGTGCACCCCACCATCTTGCAGGTGTTTCCTTGAGTGAAATATCTAGGGCTAAGAGCCTATGATTTCCTAACACTTCCTCTTCATATCTTGTCAAAAATTCGTCTAAGTCATTTAGCCCATGAAAAATGGGAGATTCTCTTATCTCTGTACCAACCCATCTTATTGCACGGTCTATTCTTGCGCACCTCCTTATGGAAACTTCATGTAATCGTTGTTGCCAATTCTCCAAACCCATGTCTGAGTCAGAAGCACATGGTGTAATGCTTCTCCAGCTGAGTACTCCATCTGTAGTTGGGTTAACATAATCCTCTTCTCACATGGTGGTTCTGTACAACTGGTTTATTTCTTCCAGATCCAAACAAGTGGCCTCTACAAAAATTTCTCCTTCTAAAGGATCGAATGGTGCAATGAATCTATATTGTCCTGATTCAAAGGTCATTTTTATTATCTTCAGGTTGATTATAGCTTGGTCATAAAATTCCCATCCAATCCAAGCAATGTTGGGTAAGGTGTTAGGCCATCTACTATCTCTATCACTTCAAAATCTGCCTTAGTGCGCACTCCATCCACATCTACTGTCACACCTTTAAGCCTTCCAATTGGTAACACTCTGTGTTGATTTTCTAGTTTCAACTGGACAAGTGAATAGCCTAGTGTGGGTTCTCCCATACACTGCCATGTCTTCTTAGGTAAGACATTTACTTCAGAGCCTAAGTCCAATATAATATCTCCCATGTTGAAATCCCCAATATTAGCATTTAGTTTGAATTCTCTACTTGTCCTTCTTCTTGTATGGAGATGATTGACTGTTTTCTGCTCTAATTTCCCTTTAACCTCTATGTTTCATATTTCTAGCAGATTTTGTAAGACCTTAACAGATGATGGATCATTCAATAACTTAACACAAGATTGCAGAAAATTCTTTATGGAACTTACTTGCTCTGAAGGTTGTCCTTCACTAGTATGGTCCATCGAGGATGGCATTTCATACATTGGTGGGTTCTGATTTTTCTACGCGACTGATGTAGACGTAGAATTCTGCTTGAGAAAATATTGTCTGGCATCCTTAAACGTTTCCTTTTCTTTTCACACATCAAACTGCTTCTATGGCTCAATCTTCCTCTTAACCCATTGGTGTTGAGTTGGATCTTGTTTTTCTACATCAGTTCTTGTCTTATTTCCTCCTTTCATGACTATATTGATGTTTCTCCCATCATCCCTGGCTTCTGCATAAATCCATTGGACATTTTAGTTGTTCTGGTTCATTTTTTCCTAGATCTTTCCCAAGAGTGTTGGCAGTATTCTGTGTCATGGTATACTGCATGACAATACATACACGTCGCTGGTGGAAGTGGAAAATCCCTTGCATAATGTCTTGGTTGTTGGTAGTTTTGGCACACTACTGGTCCTCTGCCTCTTCCAAATCCTCCTCTACCTCATCCTCCACCTCGATCTCCTTGTGGTGTGTTCTACTGGGGTACCTGGTTATACTGTGCGGGGTTATACTGTGGATGCACATTATTATACTACAGTTGCTCATGTTGCTCATTGTTGTATTGCTGCTACACATTATTGTATGGTGGTGGTACTTGGCTGAACTAAGGTGCAACTTGTCCTGTCATCATTTTTTCTTGCATTCTATAAGTATTTGAAGTTATTTCTCTCATCAACTCCATCGTTCTACAATCCTTATCATCATGACCCACTGATTTACAAAAATTGCAATATGAACTTTTGAGTACTGTATTATACTTCTGCATCATTGGACAATGATATGGATCATGTCCATGCATTTTACAAATATCGCACCATGGTCCTCCTATTGGCAAAGGGTTTGGTACACCTGTTTCCATATATTGCACAAAAGTTGGACATTTGTTCTTATGGTGTCCTTTTTCCCTGCATAGCGTACACCAAACAACTTCTCTTTTCTGTTTCCCCCTATTCTGGTTAAGTTGAAATGTTATATTCTTCAAATCCTCCTTCAGCTCCTCTATTATTGTATATGTCCATTGATATTGGTTCTCTTCCAGCTGTAGGGCTGTCCTGTAGCACCCAAGTACAAGATGCTAAGCAATTAATAATTTATTTAAACACTTACACATTAACAACTTCGTTTTAGCATTATTCCATTTTCATTTACACAATTATTCTACATTTGCTCAATGATAAATCTAATAACATGATAAA
>SNQJ01S0138191.1:32071-42468 GCA_010110895.2 Picea sitchensis | reverse complement strand
TTGATGTATAGACGATATGAAGTAAAGGTTGGTCATTGTTGTCTTGTCATGGATGATAGGAAGTACCAAATGGATGAAATCCAAAGTGGTCCCCTTATGGTGAAATCCCTCACGGGAAGATGCTTTGTGAATTCTAAATGGTTAAGTGGTTGAGTCATCCTAGATGCGTGGTTAAGGAACCCAAGGATTGATTATGGAATATTGTAATGAAGATCCATGAATTTGTAAGTGAGACGACTCTAGATGGATAGTGCTTGTCATTACATTTTCGGTGATATGTGGAACATCACATAACTCCTCACGGTTAGAGAGTTATGACCTTGTGAAGTTGGAGAACCCTCATGTGCTATCTAGAAGCCCCTAGAAGGTCAAAGAAGTCAAATTATTCTAGAAGCTCCTAGAAGATGTTGACAAGTCAAAGTGGTTAGTCATGGGTTAAGTGGTTGCAACAAGAAAACAATTAAAAATAAATTAGTTACAATTAGATGTGGAGAAGTTACTATTTATGGAGAAAGTGGGTTATAAGTGGACAAAGTGGGTTAGAATTGGACAAGAGGTCAGAAGTGGGTTAGCCCCTAAAACAAGGAAGTGGGTTAGAGTTGGTTAGATGAAGAAGCTACTTGGAGAAGTATAAATAAGAGAGAAAGGGTCTCTTATGAGTATGATCTTTGAGCATATTGAATATCCATTTTTGAAAGGTTATTTGGGAAGGTATTATTGATAGAGAAAATTCGTGGTAGAAAAAGTGCAGCAGAAAAAGTGTGGTAGAAAAAGTGCAGTGCGGAAGAAAAATCGTGGTAGAAAAAGTGCGGAAGAAAAATTGCAGTAGAAAATGTGCGACATAAAAATCACGACAGAAAAAGTGTGACACAAAAAGCACAACAGAAGAATCGTGGCAACGTAACCATGGAAGAAGAATCGCAGAAGAAGAACCCCGACAACAAAATTGTGGCAAGAGAATCGCAACAACTTATGGTATTTGGTTTATGGAGAGTATGGTGTATTTCTAGAGGTATCTTGTTGGTTATCTTGGTGATATTATTAAGAGTTGTCTTGGTGATTAATCTTGGTGAGTAGATCCAATTTGTATGATGATATTGCTTTGACAGGTTGTGTAGTGCATAGGTAATGCACTGGTGTTGGTATAGAATGTTGGTACATTTTGACAGATTGCTTTCTGTCTACAAGTTGGGTCTTGTACTTGGGGGTTGGATTCCTCTTCTCAGTTGGTGTTGAGATTTGCAAGTTGAGTTTTGCATTGATCTTTGGTGCTCTTGTGGAGTTGTTTCTCCTTTTAGTTGTTGTTGATAAAAACCCCCAAGGATTAGGTCCATAATATAAAAATAAAATTGTCCATATATCGTGTTCCTTGTATGCTTCCTTGTGATGATGGTTTATTGATGATGTTTGTTCTTGAGATATGATTACATACAACTTTTTATAAATGAAAGTGATGGATGGTGATTAAATGGTGATTTCTAACTAAGGTGTTTTGTTGGATGGTGATTAAATGGTGATTTCTAACTAAGGTGTTTTGTAAATGAGTAAAAAGAACCCTACACTGATTCACCCCCCCTCTCAGTGTGGTCGGTGTGTCCAACATTTGGTATCAAAGCAGGCCTTCACTATAATCCTTAACAAGTGTTAGAAATAGGGAAGAAAACCAGAAAACAATGTCTTTTAAATTCTCTGTTAGATAGAACAACAATGATCTAGAATTAAATCAAACTTAGAACATAAGTACAACAGTAGATCAAAATTGATTAGATCTAAGCTGGAATTTTTTTTGAGTAAGCAAGATAAACAGATCTAAATAATCATAATATTTCTGAGTCAGATCTAGACACTAATTAATTCTAGAATGATCCTAGCAAAACAGATCTAAACAACAACAATTTCTTTGTGATCAAAATATTCAGATCTGAACTAGTACTTCATATCATAAACAACATATATAAATTCTGAGTATGCTAGAGTGTTAGATCTGAAGAATAAGTATAAATATGAACAACAACGTAGATCTGAACCATAGACATTCAGATATGAACTAGAAGACACTTATCAACCATTAACAGTAGTTAGATAACCAATAGGTAAACCAGAACATGCATATTAGATAGATCTAGGTTGAATAAAAAAATTTGAGCATT
The DNA here is from genome assembly GCA_010110895.2 of Picea sitchensis. Lineage (NCBI taxonomy): Eukaryota > Viridiplantae > Streptophyta > Pinopsida > Pinales > Pinaceae > Picea > Picea sitchensis. The sequence goes on along the minus strand of SNQJ01S0138191.1, from coordinate 40,318 downwards.
GAACAAATAGAGATATGAACTATAAGTAAATTACCTCTTGACAATATTACCTTTGTAAGAAGAAGAGGAGAATAGCACACTTGAGAGATAATAAGCCTCTAGAATATGCTCAGATAAGTCTTATGTATCATGGATTTTCCTCAAGGGTCATATCTCTTGTCAAGAGAAGCAATGGACTGTCAAACCACCATGAAACCCTCACACCCAAAACCCCAAACCCTCACACAATAAATCTACCAGAAAAGGGACGGAAGACTTCCTGTTCAATCACCCCTCTAAGGTGTCATGGCCTTCAAGATCCTAGAGCTGTCCTAAAAGAGGGGAGGACAAGCTGTAATGAAGGTATCACTGGTAGAAGGACGGGGGCGGTTGGTAACAGTCAAGAAGGACAACATAAATCATCACTTTCAGTGGAGGAATAGACACCCTCAACACCCACACAACAATCAACAATTGAAGCAAGGACCAGGCAGTAAAAGAAGAGAGAGAGGTAGAGCTGCTAACAAAGGGAGGCTAACACAAGGAGGTTGCACATTGTCAAAGGAGACCGTACGTTGTCAAAGGAGGCTGTAAAACTATTACAAGGAGGTCGCAGGCTCTCAAGAGAGCAATTTTCTACTTCTGAGGAGGAAGAGTAAAAAGAGTGTGTAAGAGTGAAGAGGGAGGGGTTCTTATTTATACTTTTGGGTAAGGGTTAGGATAAAAGAAATATAATTAAAAATAATATATTTAATTAATATAAATATTAATTAAATATATTTACAATTTACATTAATTAAATATTTCTTATATTAACCCCCAAACAAAATCAAGCTCAAAAACCAAGGGTTATGGGTTTAGGAGAGGTTTATACATGTCCATATACTTCTCAAGGTGACCAATCAACTTTATCATCACTGCATATGGGATACATCCCTCATGTGGTCATGCCCGCCTTCAAGGAGGGTCACACACCAACAATTACCTGATCAAGGACCAGGTTGCCCCAAAACATATCTGGGGTCTTATCCACCAAGGTACAAGACCAAGGATCAACCCATGCCTTTAGACATGGGTACCCTGGAACATGTCCAGGGGCCCTAGACATATCTAGGGACTTAACTTCTTGGTCCCAAACCAAGAACCCCAGTCATATACTGGGGGCCCTCTCAAGGGTCTTTATTGCTTGGTTCCAGACAAAGAACCCCAGTTATCTACTAGGGGCCCTTACAAGGGTCTTTTACCATGGCTCTGACTATTTTGTCCCAGACCAAGAACCCCAGGAGTGCACTGGGGGCCCTAAATCTCAACTAGGATCTTTTCCATCCTCCCAGAGAATGGCTCTTCTAGTTGCTTTAAATTCAACACTCCCTCTCAATAAGAGAGGAATTCTCAGCTATACCAAGCTTGTCATGAAAATATACAAACTTTGTCAGGGATAGTGGCTTGGTAAAAACATCTGTCATTAGTTCTACCGTCGAAACATACTGAATGTTGAGAATTTTCTTCTGTACCATGTCCTGGACATAGTGATATCTCATATCAATGTGTTTCGACCTGTCATGAAACACTGGATTCTCGGTGAGCTTTATATAGCTCTGATTGTCACAGTGAATGACCATGGGTTCAAGCTATGAACTGAACAAGTATGAAAGTAGCTTCCTAAGCCACAATGCTTCTCTGCTAGCAGCACTTGCAACAACGTATTTTTCTTCTGCAGTGCTATGATCTATGGAGCCATGTTTCCTGCTGGACTAGGAAATCATCGTTGAACTCAAATTGAAGCAATATCTGGAAGTTCTCTTCCAACACATTGTATTTCCCATCCAATCTGAATATGTAAATCCATGAAGCATTACACCTCCACTGGAAGTGTATCTGAGACCATGAGCTATAGTTCCCTGAACATATCTCAGAATATGATTCACAACAACCATATGTATATTCTTTGGTTCACACATGAACTGGCTAAGAACATTTATCGCATAACAAATGTCTGGTCTCATATGTACAAGATACATCAAAGACCTAATGATCTACCAATATAAGGTGGGGTCTTCTGGATATGAACATGTAACCTGATCTTGTAGTTTCTTTAGATTAGAGATCATTGGAGTGTTCATGGACTTGTAGTCCATCATGCCAAATCTGCAGAGCACATCAACTGCATATTTACTCTGTGAGACAAAGATCTCTCCTAGTTTATGCCATACTTCCAAGCCCAAAAAATAGTGCATGAGCCCCAAGTCTTTCATTTCGAATTCAGCTGAAAGCTCCCTCTTAGTCTGAGCTATAAATTTTTCCTCTCTAGTGAGGAACAAATCATCTACATATAAGACTAAGATAACTAGATGATTTTGTACAATCTTTATATAAATATTGGTATCTTATATGCTCTTGGTGAATCCAAGACTTTGTAGAAAGTTGTCTATTCTACCATACCAAGCTCTTGGAGCTTGCTTCAACCCATACAGGGAATTCTTGAGTTTTCACACATGAGATCTTATATCATGTATTACGAAACCTTCAGGATGCTCGATATATACTTCTTTCTCAACTTCACCGTTAAGAAAAATAGTCTTAATGTCCATCTAGGGAAGTTTCCAACCAAAAAATGCTACAAGAGAGATAATAATTCTAATTGAAGTATATCTGGCAAATGGAGAAAAAATATTGTCATAGTCAATTCCTTCTTTATGAGAGAAACCATGAGCCACGAATCTTGCCTTGTATTTCTCAATATTGCCATCTTCTGTATGCTTTATCTTATAAAGCCATTTAGAAGTTACTACTGATTTTCCATGAGGTCTAGGAACTATTGTCCATACATCATTATTTAGAATAGAATCATATTCTTCAATCATATCATATTTCCATCCTTGATGTTTGGAGGCTTCTACAAATGTGGAAGGTTCTGAATCAATCACAATATTCAATTTAGCTATGAGACCGGAGTACTTATCTGGTTTCTTTATTTCTCTGAAGGTGCCCTTAGGAGCTGAGTTTTTTATGCCTCTTTTAATATTTCCTGACACCAGGTTGGTTTCCTTTTAATAGGAGGTATCTCCATTGGAAAATCAATGGCATCCCTTAAGGGATCCACTGAAAGTTCTGAGGTTTCCTCCCTCTGCTCATTTGGAGGATGAGAGTTTGAAGAATCAAGTGGTGGAGCTTCTTGCTCCTATGAAACACATGGAATTTCTCTGGCCTGATGAAAAGCTACCTCTTCATGAAAATTCACATATCTACTTACCTTGATGAACTTTTGACCTGGGATATAAATCCTGTAAGATTTTGAGGTTTCACTGTATCCCAAAAAAGTTCCTTTCTTTGTAAAGGGCTCTCGCTTAGTCCTCTTCTCTTTTGGAATGTGAATATAGACTAGACTGCCAAAGATTCTCAAGTGATCAACCGAGGGCTTAACTCCGGTGAATACTTCTTCAGGTGGTTTCGCTTCAAGGGATTTGTGTGGACATATATTCTGAATGTATACTACAATACTAGCAGCCTAAGCTCGAATAGATAATGATAAGTTTTTCCAGGTCCTTCCTTTATGATTATCCAGCAAATGAAGGGATACAGCCTACAACAAAACCCGCTGTAACTTCCTCTTCTTTCTCTCAAACTCTCCTCTCTCAGAATACAATACTCGCCATAATGCATAGCCGCAATACATTTCCCTCATAACAGAGGGTTGCCTTCTAGGGAAAAAAAACCCTAACATAATTTATATTGTTAGATATGCGACCTTATAATGAATAGATCAAATTTACAATGAAATTACAATATACATTTACAAGACAATTTTTCCTTTGGGGGCTTCACCCCCGAACCTTTGTCGGGGGCCCTCTTTTCCTCGGACCCCACAAAGGGGGTACCCCCCCTATGCACTCCCCCATGTGGAAGAGTGTACATACTTCTGGGGTGTAAAATATTCATGGGGTATAAACACGGCTAAAAGCAAGGACCTCTAAATTAGGAACATAATCAGGATCCACAACCAACAATCTCCCACTTGGAGATTGATCTCAACAACTCCACCGCTGTTGTATATGCTGGACTCTGAACCTTCTTGGACCTGGAAAATTTCTCATCTTCATCTTCATTCCTGAAGAACAACTGAAACTGAGCAGGAACTCAATTTCTCTCTGGTTACTCCCTTTGTTAACATGTCTGCAAGATTCTGGCTAGTGTGTATCTTTTCCAACTTCAAATTTCCATCTTCCAAGGTGGATCATATGAAGTGGTACCTCAACTATATATGCTTAGTCTTCGAATGGAAGGATGTGTTCTTTGCAAGATGAATTGCACTCTCACTGTCACAGTACAACCTGCTATTCTCTTTCTTCTTTCCTAATTCCTCCATAAACCTTTGTAACCAAATCATCTCTTTACTATCCTCTATAGCAGCAACATACTCTCCCTCTGTTGTTGAAAGTGCAACAACCTTTTGCAGTTTTGAAATCCAACTTACTATTATTCCACCTATAGTAAAAACATACTATGTGGTGCTCCTCATGTTGTCTTTATCACATACCATATCTGAATCAACATATCCCTGTAGAAAAGTGTCTGAACATCCAAAACATAATGCATGAGTAGCAATACCTCTCAAATACCTGAGAATCCAGTTTACTGCCTCCCAATTTTCTTTACCTGGATTGTGTAACAGGCTGCGTATCTGTGGTAAAATCCTGGTAAAGAAGGCTATTCAGATTAGAGCAACATGATTTGATAATATAACTCTATTTTGCAGGGTGTAACATGGTTTGTTGTAGGTTTTCACGATTATATGGTTGCATAATGTATGTATGATAATGACATATGGTTGAGTGTTGAAGCATATGCTTGATCCCTATTCTGGATGCATGATACTAACTCTAGAGTATGGATTGAGGATTTTTCTGTTGAGGAACAATATTGGTTATGACAGTGAAGTTATAGCACTTTGGTTATGATATATATCATGGTGATGTGATATATCATTGATCTATTGAGACACACTTCTAGTACATGTTTAGAGATATTATTGGATGCTTAGTATTTGTTGTAGTGAATAGTGGTTGAGGCATATCTGTTATGGTACATGGATGGTACATATGTGAACTCCATTGATATATATTATGATGTATTTGTTGGATGTTTTTGGTGCATGCATTTGGCATGTTGTTGAGATACATATTGGGACATGTAGTTGATGAGGTGATTATGTTATACATCATTGATGAGTCATATCTTGATCTATAGTTGATGCATGATTGGTACATACTTGGTACATTGGGTAAGGCATACATATATGGGAACACATCTTGACTGTGGTTCATCTTGTTGAAGTTTGGTGCATGATTGATGCACTTATAGAGGGTAGATGATTGTGGGTGATGGTACTTGGTTAAAGTACATCATTGGTATTACTTGTTTAGCATATACTTTGATACATGATGTATGGGATAGTTGATACACTTATTGTGGTTCTTGGTTGGTACATTATTTGATTCTTGATGGTTGAGCTACATATCTTGACACATGGTTGGTGGCACTTGGTTTATGTTATAGGCATATAATGTGTGATATGACACTTGGTTGAGGCACATGGTTGGCATGTTGATGATGTTATTGGTACATTTATAGAGGCACTTGTTGATGATCCTGATATATGCTTGGTACACAGTTGGCACATGTTATTGACATATGGTTGATACACTCCATTGATGATGTATTATGATATATTGTATGGTATTGATGTACATGGTTGATGTACATGAGTGTTGTGCATGGTTGGCACACAGTATGGCACAAGATGTACATGGTTGATGTTTTGTTCATGATTCTCTATTCACTGTTGACATATATTTTTTCTTCATAAGGTATGGCATGACATGAGTCTAATGCATGGATAGGTACAAGGATCATCATAGGAAGATAAGATCATTCTTGAGTAGTTGATCCATGTTCCAGTTGAGCAATAACATTTGTGGTAAAAGAAGATTGTAGTAGTAGCATATTGTTCATCTTGCATAGAAGATAAGGGGAGACATACCCACATGGGCAGTCATTCTTCTTCCCATGATTCTAGGAGGAGATATTCATCAAATGAAAGATAGAGATATAGATGCTTGGAGAGTTAGATGCTTGGAGAGAGATCACAGAGGAATATTTTCCAAGGGGAACGATGGTCACAAGGGGATCATGAGCAATATTTCTTTGAATTACATCATATTGATATCCCTTGTTCAAAAGGTGAGATATTATTCAGAGGAAACTCAAAGGCATTCGTACAGGGGGAGAATTCCCAAGGATAGGTCAGGCAGGGGGAGCATCCCTAAGGAGGGAACTACCCTTTTCCATTGATGTCAAAGGGGGAGAGACAGTCACATTGATGTGATTGAGATGAATATTGATGAAAAGAAATGCCATGTCTACATGTTTCCATCAATTATTGGTGTTGACATCAATGTTGGTATTACCATCAATGCCAAAGGGGTAAATTGTTACATTATGTTGTCATTTATGTCAAATGATTGATGTATTTTCATAGTATCATTGATGTATTGATTGATGGCCTATGTTGTCATAGATGTAATTGATGTCAAAGATGTCAAGTGGTGTCATAGTGATGTATTTTCATGGATTGATGTATAGATGGGATGATGTAAATATTGGTCATTGCTGTCTTGTCATGGATGATAGGAAGTACCAAATGGAAGAAATCCAAAGTGGTCCCCTTATGGTGAAATCCCTCATAGGAAGACACTTTGTGAATTCCAAATGGTTAAGTGGTTGAGTCATCATAGATGTGTGGTTAAGTAACCCAAGGATTGATTGTGGAATATTGTAATGAAGATCCATGAATTTGTAAGTGAGACTACTCTAGATGGATAGTGTGTTAGAAAAACAGGACTACGGAGCAATAAAATAAAACAAATGCGGAAACAAAACATAGAAGATACACAATACAAGAGAGACACAGATTTACGTGGCTCACCCAGTGTGGGCTACATCCACTAGAGAAATTGTCAGGTCCTTCCTTTATTATTATGCAACAAATGAAGGGATACAACCTACAACAAAACCCATTGTAACTTCCTCTTATTTCTCTCACAGTATCCTCTCTCAGAATACAATACTCGCCATAATGCATAGCCGCAATACATTTCGCTCATAACAGATGGTTTCCTTCTAGGGAAAAAAACCCTAACATAATTTCTATCGTTAGATCTGCGACCTTATAATGAATGGTCTAGATTTACAATGAAATTACAATATACATTTACAAGGAAGTTTTTCCTTCGGGGCCTTCGCTCCCAAACCCCCATCAGGGGACGCTGCCTCCGAACCCCTGCCAGAGGCCCGCTTGTCCCCGGACCCCGCAGAGGGGGTACCCCCCCTCTGCACTCCCCAGCGTGGAAGAGTGTACATACTTCTGGGGTGTAAAGTCTTCATGGGGTATAAACACGGCTGAAATCAAGGACCTCTAAATCAGGAACATAATCAGGCTCCACAACCAACAATCTCCCACTTAGAGAATGATCTCAACAACTCCACCATTGTTCTATATGTTGGACTCTAAACCTTCTTGGACCTGGAAAATTTCTCATCTTCATATTCATTCTTGAAGACCAATTGAAACTACGCAGGAACTCAATTTCTCTCTGGTTACTCCCTTTGTTAACATGTCTGCAGGATTCAGGCTAGTGTGGTACCTCAACTTTATATTCTTAGCCTTCGAATGGAATGATGAGTTCTTTACAAGATGAATTGCACTCTCACTATCACAGTACAACCTGCTATTCTCCTACTTCTTTCCCAATTCCTCCATAAACCTTTGTAACCAAATCATCTCTTTACTAGCCTCTGTAGCACCAACATACTCTGCCTCTTTTGTTGAAAGTGAAACAACCTTTTGTAGTTTCAAAATCCAACTTACTGTTGTTACAGCGATAGTAAAAACATACCCTATGGTGCTCCTCCCGTTGTCTTTATCACCTGCCATATCTGAATCAACATATCCCTGTAGAAAAGCATCTAAACCTCCAAAACATAATGCATGAGTAGCAGTACCTCTCAAATACCTGAGAATCCACTTTACTGCCCTCCCAATGTTCTTTACCTGGATTGTTCATATACCTTCTCACAACTCCCACTCCATGTGAAATATCTGGTCTTGTGCAAACCATTGCATACATCAAGCTACCAACTGTTGATGAATAAGGGACCCTGGACATGTATTCTATCTCCTCCTGTGTCTTGGGACACATTTCCTTAGTT